>VXAL01005084.1:384784-449983 GCA_013399475.1 Chauna torquata | reverse complement strand
ACAAGTACTTCTCTGTCCTGAGTGTAAGACAGAATCTGATTTCATCCAGAACAGAAACTGACGGAGAGATCAAACATGGGCCTAACCAAAAGTCACCTCAAAATCATGTGGTCAAGAGCTACTGAATCCATTTGTGTCAAGACTTTAAAGTCTCGATCACCTGAAGTTCCCTTAGATGCCTGTGAAATTAACTAACGTTCAACACTTCCAAAACTAAGACACTTTATTCTAACTTATCCTAAAAATCAATGCAGAAGCATCTACTACCTGGAAGCACCCAGAAAAAATGACAGAGACCCAGGGCAGTGAAATTCATTTTCCTTTCAGGTCTGACAAGCAGCAGCACAAGTTCTCTAACACCTTGCAGCTACCATGGCTGAGACCCAGCTCAGGATGAGCACTGCACATCCACGACTGCTCATTTCCATAACACTCTTGGCCTTCTCATGAGACTGTCAGAGGCAATGACAATGGTGCAAAATGTTCGTAACTACATATTGCACATGACCTACCAAGCTGGAATCCATTTGTCAGCATTGTCAATCTACTTTGATAGGAGCTTGAAACCTACAACGAAAGGTTTCGTTTCTTGACTTCACATGAGGCACCTAGATGTCAGGGAGTAATTTTTCTCTTGGTGTCCTCCAGTTAGATTTTGAATACAATCAAGTTCCCAGACTCCATAAGCCAATGTACATACGATCCTATACCTCCACTAGGCGTAACTAACTGTTTAGTTTCAGATTACTGCCAATTAAAACACAAACAGAAGAGGTTCAGAAAGGTGATCATACAGTGCCAAGGCAGGACATATTTTATTCTACTTAAAATGACTGCAGATGTACTTAAATTGAGACAAGGAAATCTGTGAGATTTAGATTTAAAGAGAAATCAATCATCTTGCTGCTCAACGGAAAGAAGGATTTAAGAAAATTGAAGTGGAACAGTTGAAGACATCATCTTTCACTGCAGCCAGCACAGGATTATACGTAGAGGAAAAAGAAAACCAGCAGGATAAAGGGACTGGAGTGAGGGATAAGGAAGTATTTTAACCACTGGAAACCAAAAAATGTATTTATTACTGCTGACCATAAACCAAGAAAAAGGAAAGAAAAAAAAGTCTCAGCTAGTCTGCACAGATACTGTTCTCATTTACCAACATTTGCAATTTTGATGAAAATTATATATAAATTTAGACAAGGATAACCTCTTATGTGTACAGTCCCAATTTAGTACCACAAGGTCTTTATTTTGCTTAGTTTGACCTCAAGGCCTAGAACCTTATATCTTGTACTAAGAACAGATGCTCCACCTTTCTGGCTGGACTACATACTTTGCCACCTTCTAAGCACAGGTTTATTTCCCATGCAAGGGAGATGAAGAATGCTTTTCTAGTAAACTTCATCCGCATTTCTACAAGATTACCAAAAAAAAAGAAAAGTTAGGTCTTAACCTATATTGGTATCCTTTTTCTCTTTACACCAGAGCCAAAGGAAAAAAAAAGAAAGCAGGCAGATATTAGCTATGCTAATAGCTATGTTATTGAATCTTGCACATAATTAAGATAGATTTCAGCTTTTGTTTCTCCAACTTTTAAAAATACTATAAAGGTTTCAAGAATGCAAAGCATGCTGTATGACTGAACACAACAGAAAAGGAGTCAACTGCTTAAAATCCATGCACAGCTAATTAACTTATATGACACACAAATGATTACAGATGTTTCAAAAATGTAACCTTTTCCCAGTTCATGTTTAGAAGTCTCACTGACAAAATTCCAGCTTCAAGCACCACCAGCTTTAAAAAAGCCTCCTCAAATGGTGAGCACAGTTATGGCATGTAGATGGCATGTTTACATTATTTAATTAAGCAACATGGTGTGGCCGAAGTTGTGAGAATAATAGAATCATCAATGTCTCAGGAGTAGTGTGTGACATGCTGGGAGTGTTTCCTACCACAGGATTCACCCAGAAGTGCTATGTTTTCATTCTCCAGGAAGGTACTAAAACAATAATCCTGCTTCATCATACTAATATTTAACAGCTGCAAAGTATGTATCTTTATCTTTCTTTCTTTTTTTTTTTTCCCTCTGAACAGCCACCATGGAATTACAGACCATAGGTGGATTTAGACTGGAAGGGACCTGTGGAGGTCATCTGGGCCAACCTCCTGCTCGAAGCAGGGATAATAAAATCTTCTAAGGACTCTCTTCACAGAGGACATGTATTCCAGAAAGTGACCGTCCTACTGAGGGACACAGAAGGCTCCCCACTTCTCCACAAGCAGTATTTCAGTGACTGACACATTTTCTCCACCTCCGGAAACAACTTCAGGGTCGGACAAAGCAATGCTAATGGGAAGTCCCACATCTAACGTGGGGGTGTGGTGGGGCAGATGGAGGAGAAATAAAGCAGAATCTCATTCTGTTTCATCCTGATCCAGTGAGAAGAGAGGAGGAAGACAGCAGCCACATAAAGGAGCAAGAATGAGTGCAGACACCAAAAGTCTGTGTGAGGAAACTGATTCCAGCTCCCCAAACTCTGTGTCGTCCAGAGAACATTTCCCCTGAGAAACAAGCTGTTGAAGGTAAGGTGACTGCTGAGTAACACCAACCACAGACCACGTGGGTCTCTCATCCTACCTACTGTTTTCCTCTCTTGAGTGGCTTTCCTCTCTTTTGTACTGCACAGAGAATAGGAATATTTGGCTTAACTCATAATTATTATTCACAGTCCTTATAAAGAGAAAAAATATATTTTCCACTTTTATCATGCTGGTCTTGATGCCAGCCCATTTTTGTTTTGATTTACAAAACTGGGCATTGTCTGGTGTCATAGAAATGAGACTCATAATACTACTTGTAATGAAAAGTTTAGGCAGAAAAAATCTCCCACTTGACTTTGGCAATAAATTATCTGCAAGAGTCATTTTCTTGCCTCACACAAGAATATATTTTTAAGATCAATTCCTCCTGCTTTGAAAATAGAAGTCTCAGCTTCACCTTAATGCTTGACTTTTTATGAATGTTTCAGTATTTCTATTGATTACATGACCACCGATCAGTGATTTTATACAAAAGCAGTACTGAGCTGGCACTGTCCTTTGCATGTTATACATAACCATCAATAAAAGGTTCTTAAAAGTTTCCTTATTCTTTCTTCTAAAAATCACCTTTCTGTGCAGTGTGCATTTGATACAGGCATTTGATCATAATACCCTCCCAAATACCGAATTCCTAAAATGCAGTCAGCTTTGTCTCCTTCTCAATCTCCAGGCAATCTGAACTATAAATGATTTTCATTATCAGTTGTCAATTCCTCATACAGAAGAAAAGTTATAATAAAAAGAAAACACTGGAATGAAATCCTATGAAGGAGAAAGACCATGATTTATTTCTGATAACAGGATGATTTTGACTCTAATATGCAGCTGCCATCAGCCCCTATGCGTGTCTCAAGGGTGCTATTTGGGTTCTCAATTAAGCTAGTTTAATAAAGAAAGGCAGAGAAATACCCTTGCAATAATAAAAAGAAAATGTAATTTTCAATCCAATTGTAAGTCTAGTCACCCTTTTAAAATAATATTTTCAGACCTGTCAAAGTAAGTGTTTTATGATAAATAGATGTTATATTGAGAAGATGAAAAAATTAGAGCTCTCTTGAATATCCTTTCATGGTTTCCCTCAAATCCTTCCATTAGGGTTTACCTGACTGCAATTTGTAATGTACCATCTCTAATGTACTCAAGCTGAGTGTAAGCTGTGCAAATCCTGTGCAAATCTGGTTTGAATATGGCCACTGTCATTTCCCAGGGCAACAAGCTACTTCCAGTTAGGCTTACACGGCACTACAGCGAAAGACCCCCAAAGAGAAGTCAGCACATATTTCAACCCATAGCCTTAGAGAAAAAGTCCTCCCCTGGGAGAAGAGAAGAGGGGAAAAAACTTGCCCTTTTTAACAAGTTTGTTAAAAACAAACAAACAAAAAACTGATCTTATTTGTGATTCCAGAGAGTAACAGATGTGGACATTGGACTTCCCCACGGGAATCGACCAGCAAGAGATGTCCGGCAGACACATGCTGCTAAAGAGCACAAAATCTATCTGCTTTGCTTTCTTGGTTAATAATAATGTTATGACATTTTCTTTTTGAAGAAAGAAAGTTCTCTCTTCCCTAAGTGATTAAGCCATAAACAGCACGATTTAAATTATTTCAGGAAAAACTTTTACTATTTTCTGTTTATATGTATAAGACTGCAAAACCTAGCCCACACTTCTTTTTAACTGCAGAGAGATGTACAATTATGTCATACCTAATTTCAATTAACTTTGTCATGGTTACACATGTATCCAGTCAAAGGAGATGATGTTCTGCAAATATGTGTTTAGCTGCTGTTCTTGTATTATGAAGGAGAGCTAATAAAACTGGCTAGAAGGCAGAGCTCAGTGTCTTTAAGTTATTGCCCGCTAAAGCCTTTGCATCCTATGTTTTTGTCTCTTGTCCCTGGCCTGCCCTGACAATCTGCTGACTCTCAATCTATTTCTAAATGGTACTCCAGAGACCTACTCTGGATGGCCTTGCAGAATTTCTCTCTTCCTAACCTTCTTGCAGGCATGACTTCTATACATCTTTACAAGATCTTTACACACATTCCTTCTGATTCACTGGTAATCTTCAAGGACTCTGGACTTGCAAATGTGGTCACAAATTTAAGGACTTACCTTTCAATCATGTTTTTCCTTCCTTTTATTTTCATTATAGAAATCTCTAAATTTGTCTTTGCTTCTGTAACTCATTTCTCCAATTCATTTAACCAAATGATGCTTCTGTAGTATTGTTTGCTTCAGACTTTAGCGAACAATGGCATCTGCCTGTATGTTTGAATTGCATAGTACATTTCAGACTAAGTTTGGATCAGAAAAGCTATAGAAAATAAAGCACGTGGGGAATACATGTGTTGGTTATATATTATGCTGAGCTTATTCCCTATCACAGATCAAGAAAAGGGTGGCAAATCCATATAAAAGTTCATTAAATTGTGCCAGACTACGTAGTCTCTGCCTTACACTGTAAGGACATATCCTCCTTTTGTTTCACTGCTTTGTCATATTTTCTACGTTTTGGTTTTCTGCTGTGAACAGGAGGTCCTATTCCATACAAGGATTCAGGAAGACCACTTAGAATGTTATGAAGCCAACAAGTCTACGTTAAATTAACTTGATACCTGAGGAACTTGGGAACTCAACTGTAATGTTGTTCTACGGATACTACATTTTCTAATGAAATGTAATCAAGCATATAACTACTACCTTACAGATATGGTCTAGCTTCCAAATCTCTCAGATTTCATTCTTCCATGCATAGAGAAACATTATGTGGAAAAGAGAATACAGAATGCACTTTGTTGTTATTAGGGAACCATTGCTCTCAAAAGGTTCAGTTTTCTACTCTTTGCATAGGGAGGATTTTCAATGAATTTAATTTAAGACAGTGTACACAAAGAATGTAAGATGAGGCTCCAAACATGGAACCATGATAAACTATGTTTCTAAAGATAATTTTAATTAGACCAACTGGCATTGCATCCAGGTCCATAATAGGCAATATAGTTTTACCACAACAGGCTGCAGAAGACCATATCAATTCTCCAGCTGGCCTACATGTCCACCTAAGTAAGCCAATGCAACAAGTCATTGTGATTTTAAATGCCTGCAAAAATAATATGTGTCATATGAGAGAAAAAGAAAATAGACACAGTTTTTTGAAGCTTCACAGAAATAGGCTTTTAATGTTGCAGGTAACCAGCTAGCATTTCCAAGCTACTCAGGACCTTACTGCCAGCCAGCCATCTCTTACATGCTGGGTACCATGCAGGATCTTAGTGGATGTGTGATGTCTGGCAATCACTGTGGCTAGTGAAAGTGCACAGCAATGCTTGAATTTTTTTCTATAATTTTGAATAGAAACTTTTTACTAATGGAAATACACAACAAAAATTTTAATCTTCAAGCTTCTTAAAGGTTATCACAGTCATTGTTGTACAGAGAATTTTACTGGCTAGAAGTTTCCCATTTAAAGTAGATTTACAAAATTAAAATCATATCTGTATATAGTTTACTTGCTAACTTACAGCCAGAAGTTATTTAATAAGATCTTGAAAAAATGCTCATAATGAAAATGTAAATTGAGCCTTAACTCAAGCTTTGGAAATTTGGTAGAAATTAACAATAAGGAGCCTGTATTTTTATGGGTATTTTTTCTTTCAACCTATAATTTACCACACCTGCTCAAATTCCTTTCTAACCCTTTATAAAAGCTGAACTGTTAACAGTTTATTGTTGCATAAAGCATACTATTAAAGTATACATTTGTTTTCTTCTTTCCTTACCATGACTGTTTTACAGATTCAAACTTTTTTTTATTTGCATGTTGTTTTATATACATAGGTTATACAGATATATAATATAGTTAATATAAATAACAAGAATACAATTTTAAGGATCAGAAGTATACGCTATCAGCTAAAACGTAACACAAGTGTGATTGTGAAATGATATTTCATTTCATTGTTTTATTTTTGTAACAGTCAGAAAACAACAACTAAAATCACTCTGTTGGTAGCTACCAGGTACACGGAGTAAGAAGCAGTTCTGGTTACATGAAACTCACAGTACATTAGAACGGACAGAAAAAAAAGATAGGACAGAGTGTCATTATTATCTTTCCCTTGTTACAGATTCAAAACAGAAAAAATTACAGCCTCAAGTATATGATAGGCCACCATTTCAGGGACTGAATTATGAGACCATCAAGAAGTGTGTTCGGCTTGCAGGAAATAACATATCTAAACTCACTTTCGAAAACCGAAGATGAAGTAGTAGGCTCAAAGTCACGCTGACAGTCAATAACACAGCCAGGTAGTGATCCCCGTTTCCCTCACTCCAGCCCAGCCTGGAGGGTCATATTATCTTCTCAGCTAAATACAATATTGAGCTCCAATCTTTTTTGCTGTTACTTTTCTTGACTAAACTAGTTTTTGCAGCCTCTTATAACACAAGCATGGTAGGTGCAGCCAAGAGCAGTGATACTTCCAAAAACATGCACAGTAAAATATTCACAGGTACTTCACTGCTATGCATTGCCTTGCCAGTGCTGAGAAGTCCAGAAAGGGTAAATTCCCCTGTTTGCTTTAACACTTTGTTAGGACACAGGGCCTACAATTATACGAGTCAATTAAAGGAGCCTGGGACTGTTCTCTGGCACCAAGGCCAGCAGGCATGGAATAACTCACGTTCACACTGTTAAATTCTCCCACCTCCAGAAACAAGGTGGCCGCAGGCACAACCCTTAACAGGATTCACCTCTGGCTCATCCTAACACCTAGACTATGCCTAGGACCTCCTGAAGATCATGCCGCTTTGCCAGGTCAAAATCATGCCTGGGAGCTCTCCAACCATGCCCCAGCACCCAGGGACCTTCACCATTACCAAAGACCTGCCCAAGCCTCCTGCTAGCCCTTCTTCAGGCGTGAGCTTCAATCCACATTAAAGCAAGATTGCTTCCCTTGGTGTCTCTTTTTTAATGACACAGGTCAAACATCAGCTGCATCAATGTAATAGCTTGGTTTCTATTCAGTCGCAAAGAAACCAGGTATTTATCCACTCCTCTTTCATGGGTCTGGGAGACACGTCCAGTCCTATAATTTTGTGTGCTTCCAAATTTAAGTGTTTTTTTTTTTTTTTTAAACATGGACATTATATAATGAATAAACATTGTCCAGATGTTTGGTTTCTCAAATTACAGGGACCCAAATTGAATCACCTGTATAAAGCTAAAACTCCTTTTGATTTCAGAGCATGAGGACGGAGGTGTGTACTGTTCTTGTTCTCACCTGTACCCTCCATGGACCTTGCACTGCTCTGCATTTCCAGCACTGTTATTCAGACAGAAAAAAGAAAGCAAGAGCAAGAAAGAGTTTTTCTTAGCCTGATACGAACAAAGAACTAACGCCCACATGGAGAGACTGCTTTTTATAACAAGAACACCTCCTAAAAGTTAATTACTTTCAATTTAACACAGCGGGAGTGACTGAAGGCACCAGTGAAACAAGCAGTGCCATCTAACGGAGGAACCACCTTATGTGATTTGAGCATCCAAACAGCGAGAAAAAGAAAAATCCACACAGTATGTGTATCCATCCACAAGCACAGCAGGAATTTTTCAAAAAATACAAGATGATCGTTGCCAAGAAAAGCCTGTCCTCTAAGTGCGGACATTTTGGAAACAACCAGGCTGCGCAGGTAATTGCGGGAAAACCAAGTGGCAGAGGCTGCATTGTCTTCTTCCAAGATGCACAATGGCTGGGCTCATGTGCCGTAATGCCACATGAGGAAAAAAGTGTTTTCTTCCAGCTACTTAAGTTCCCATGATGAAATGGTAACAAAAAAGTCCTAATGTGACTTTTCGAATCTGAACCAGGTAATGTCCCATTTTGGGCAGTGGGTGGTTGTGGGAGGTATCCCAGTTAAACAGTTATTTTTAACTGCAGTTAAAAATAGTGAGAAAGAAAAAAAAACAGTGCCTACATTTTTAATAGGTTAAACAAATTAAAACGGTATTTGTATTCCAAAATACTCAAGGCTTAGAAAAATATCTTGAGAAGGCAATAAGAATATAAGTTAATTATGGAAATTAAAAGAATGCTGAACTGTTTTATGACAGACATACAAAAAAGCACAACCAATAAACTTTTCTCAATGGAAGATTCATTAAAAATTCTTCTATAATTTAATTAAAATCATGCCAGGAAACTAATTCTGAGACAATTTTAATCTTAGCTTTAATTCCCTAATTGTTTTAGTGTTTGAGGACTTCAAGTACATCTGCATGGGGAAAAATAATTTGGCACTTTGGAAAGAAAAGTAATTAATGCTTGAATTTTAAAAGTGAATAATATCCTCATGGCAGTTAGCAGAGTATTTTGTAAATTCATATGGTAGATATATATAGTTATATTAGCATATATGACTAATTTGTAATCCACATCTAGGCTGGCACATCCTTCTAGAAATTTTAAGAAGAAATCCCTTTTATTTCAAAGGGAACCTTGGTGTGCAGTGATAGTATATTTATGCCCTACATTTTATTGAATGGCTAATTAAATTCATATTTACATTCAAAGGCAAACTCAAAGCCAATACCAATATATATAAAACATTGTCTTGCTTCTTTGATTTCACATCTCTTGTTTAAGACACAGAGTACAAATTTAAACATGTTTTACTCCAATTTCTCTTCCTTTTATATATGGGAAAACTGATCTGTTTTTACACGGTTCTTCATTAGCAGGATTTAGCAACTGGCATTTGGGGGAAGAGTTAGGAGCTATTTTTATGTAAAAAATTGTATTAGGTTTATAAAAATATAACAGATAAGCATCACTGAATCATTTCGTTGGTAAAAAAAGAAAAAAGAAAGATTTCTATAGATTTTATAAATATTTAAGGTCTAAAAATGGCAAGGCAGTTTGAGATCAACTAAAAACAAATGGCAAGGCAGTTTGAGATAAACTAAAACCAAATGTACAAATACAAGTTCAGTGTAACTGTGAATTTAACAGCAAATGATGTTATGCTTGACTGAAATAGAACTCTGTCTTTTTTACATTAATAAAGGCATATGTTCAGCCGTGGTAAAGAACTGTATGTTCCCATGTGTCTTTATGCATGCCTGTGTTACAGGTAAGGTGATGCTCAAGTAATTTAACCAGTACATGAGGCATCCCCATCTTTTAACTCTAAGACTCATCCTCATGTCATGCCTACCACTTGGCCAGCCCAGGGGCTCTCAGGTAACCCAGCTGCCACCGTGGGGGATTCTTTTTCTTCTCATCAACAAATGGGATCAAATCACTGGGGAACATTTGTTGCATTGCTGGTATCAGCACTAGATTTCTTTTAAATCCTTCCCAGTACTAAAAAGTCTTCCTTCTCTGTAATTCAGACCTGAGAGTATCTCGCTGGGATTTTGCAGGGAGATTGTCAACGGAGGGATAAAAAATAATAAAAAAAAGGTGACCTCAAGCTTCTCAGTGCTAACGTCCTTCTACCACCTCCACCTCAACGGATGCCGTCCCTCAGTGCCAATGAGCTGGGCTTATCAGAGTGAGCTTCCACAATACATGGCATGTATGAAACAGGATGTACCAAGTGAGACCACCACCAGATCTCTCCCCCTTCCAGCCCAGCTGTTGTGCAGAGTTGTACAGGATGGAGAGGCTGTTCTGGAAGGTGCCCACACGCTGGCATTGCATTACCAGGCACTGTGGTGCCCTGGCAAACACTGGCACCCCCATGCAGCAGGCTGCCTCAAAGGCACAACAGCCCCGGGGTATCGAGCACCCACTGGTTTCGCTGCCTGCCTCGTGCAATGCAGGCATGCTCTCTGCGTGCAACACCAGCTCAGACTCGCTGCTTGCAGAGTTGCTTCATCGTTGCTAGCAGTAGTTAGTTTTAACATGGTAATACGTTCACCAAGGGGATGGACAGCTTGGGTGGAGGACCTAGCTGTCACTGGAGACATGCTTCTGTTTACTGGTTTAATAATGAATCTGGCCAAAAGGATCAAGTGGTTTTCCCTAGGTTATTCAGTAAATCAGGGCTATGCTTCTGATTAACACCTGAACTATTTCTTTCTGCCACCTTTAGTCCTGAATAGTAAAGCTGTCTTTCCAGAAGAGAAAACTGAAGAGGTCAAGAAATCAATTATAAGCTGCTTTAAATTTCAGTGAAAGAACAGAGTTGGGAGTGTGGAAGTGCAGAATGCTAATAGTTAAATCTTAGAAGAACAAAGCACAAGAGTGGTTAAAAACAAACAAAAAGATAAATTCAGTTACGTATGTTAGGAAGGGTCATATAAAACATCGCCAAGATAAGAGGTGGGTAAGCTACATGGATACGTGTATATCCTCAATTACTACAGGGAGATAAGGGTTCAGCTTCCTCTTTCATCTACAGAATTCTTTTATGAAAAGCCAATTAAATTTTATTTTGGTAAAAGCAGTGTGTCTCCTTGTAAAATTTCTGTCCCTTGCTCCTGTATTTCTCAAATCCTCCTCTGTTAAGCGAAGATAATGAATGTTTCCTTTTCTCTTACACTCTATCTGAAATGGCTTTTCAAGTTCCCAGGAAATGCATCCATACAAAGTGCCTAAAACAAGAAAGCACCATTCTCACCAATGCCTCTAAACATGGCTGTGTGAGGAAGTGTACAAAAGGTTGCATATGTAGGTTTTTATAAATCAGAAGTTAACAGGTAAGAAAGTCCAAACATTTCTATCCATAAGTTTAAATGTTCTTTCAATATTACTGCAGCCATAAATAAAGCATTCTCCAGCGTTAGAGTTCCCATCATTTAGACCTTCTCTCTTGATGTTCACAGTGTGTTTATTAAACTAAAACCTTCATAAATGAATCATAGGCCCCAGCTATCAATTCAATACTTCTCCCAGTAAACACAACATCAAAAAGCCAAACTGTTTTAAACATACAGGACTATAAAGTCCTCTTTTCACTCATTATCTGCTCTGCACCTGCTCTAAATACTTCTTAGCTTAATTGATGGTCTCTAAACAATCACTGTTTATACTCACTTTGGAGCCGCTTCAGCAGGAAGATAATAGTTACTGCTTGTTTCCCTTCTGTGCCCTGGCTGTCATTCAGAGCCACTCTGAATGGAAACTTATTTCACATGGCAGGGGTCAGGAGTGAACCCCTGCACCCACTGCAGCTATCTGCTGCCTGACTCTGGCTGTCACTACACACATTAACCGTACCTGCATTTTACATTCTAGCACTAGCATTTTTATTGCACTATAGTAAACCAAACCCCTTTCAGGTAAGGAAAAGCTGCAGGGCAGTAAACCTTGGCCTCAGGTCAGCCACTCCTACAGCCAGGTCTCTGGGATCATCACCCAGACAGCAACTGACTTGTCCCTGGCATCTCACTGAATTCCCCTGCAGGAGAGACCACAGCACTGGTCCCACATCTCACAGGTTCCAGAGGTGAATAAGCAAGGAGCTTATTCAGCATTTGTTGAGACCTGGCCCCTCACCCTGCATCAGGCAGTCTCTGGGGAGCTGCATCTTCTGGTCCTTCATGGGCCAGGCTCCCTGGGTGGGCCACAAGGAGTAGAAAACATCACCCCAAGCTTTGAATGTAGCCTGCACTTGGACCCTGAATGCAGAGTGCTCTCCAGGGTAAGAGAAGTTAATGCTGTGTAGGTGGGTGACTCACATGCTTCCACAAAGAGAAAAAGAAAGCAAGAGAGGCCCTGTCTGGTGTTTTGATAGGGAGAACTTCCATAGCAGCTTAATCATTCACTTTTCAGTGGGAACCAAGCTAAAAAAAAGGAAAAACAAACAAACATAAAAGGTGATCTTTTTACCCACATGTGAAAAAATGAGGCAATCTCTAAAGAGTGTTAATGCTGCAAAACCTAAAATATTGCTATTATTAGTCATCGTGCATCACCTTTACTTATGGACTGTATCTTACCCCAGTGGTCACATTTAGCTGATATCCCACTGAGCAATCGAGAGCTGGGGAGGAGTCGCGCCTTGAATGACTTCAATCTGCCCTGAAAAGGCACTAAGCAGATAGGCTCTGACATGCTGGGTGCATGCACAGCTCGACCCTATATGCACCCAGAGAGAGGATGGATGCACTTTGGCCCTGGAGCTGAGGGGACGTGGCACCACCGGCTGGGGGCAGAAGTAGTGTCTCAGGTCCAGCTGGCACCACAGTGCAGCTGTGGCTCTGCTTTTCCACTCCTTTGATGTTTCCAAGGCACCTCCTTAAGGCCGGACCTTGCCAGACCACCAGGTCTTTCATGTCACATCGCTGTCTGTGGATCATGTGGCACTTTTACTTCCATATTTGAAAACAAACAGCATCTCTCCCTTCAACAAACAACCCAAGAACTGCAATATTTAAATTCACAAAGAACGCATCATTCTCAAAACGACTGTTTTCCAGTGTTACGTCATGCGTAAGGTAACTTTTACGCCACTGTGCAGCTACAATTTATCCGTTACATGTCTTTCAACAACGCATCTCCTAGCCCTACGAAAAGAAATGCAGTGATAGATAGTCAGCATGCTGCAGTTAACACCAGCATCCTCTCTTAAGGGAAGAAACACTTCTCACTGAGTGAGAGCAATGGGCATGCAGAATTCTTCACAAGTGCTCCCCTAATTATCTATCAACCCTTTCCTTCCCAAATCAGAGGGTCAATGACTGGTGGCACCAATGTACTGCCATCCTCCACAACAAACTGATGGTTTTTGGAGAGCATGCAGATAAAGGTATGGATATTGCCAAAAATATGCCTACGTAACAAATGCTCTCTAATGAAGTCAAAAAGAACCAAAAAAGCTTCCTTCGAGGAGCTGTGTTTTAATATTTCTCTTGTGAACTGAGTGAAAACATAAGGAAATAGTGATTTCAGCTGTGAGGGTTTTTTTTTAGATAAACATTCTTGCTGTTAGGAAATTGATACCTGACAAATTCTGCTCCTTGATTTATCGCATTTCACACAAAAATGCATCTAATTGCAAATTGTTATTTCTGCATTTACAGTACCATCATTGTAGCCCACCATGATTACAGCACCTGTGAAACTCAGTGCCTGGGGAAAAACTACTGTACCACTATCTCCTTTCTATTAATGGAGTAATTCAATACATTTACCTTCCTGAGCACTGTCATTTTATACAACCAAAGCTACATATTGCCTGCTGAAACCCTGCAAGAAATGTTCCTACATTTTGCTTGCTTACTATGGTGGGTAAGTCTCAGGGGAAAAAAAAAGGAAAAATCAAGAGATACTGATTTTACTTTTTGCCAGAAGTTCCTTTCCACCACTTATCGCGTTTCTTTTCTTAATACTTAAATTAAATCAGCACTTTCTACATTTTGAGAGTTACCATAATAACAAAGTTAGCAATCAACTTTGTCAAGTTGATTAATAAAGGATTTTCATATTGATTCAGTCCCAGCTTATTTTTTGACAGTCACTTTCACAGCCTATGGAAATTTAAAGCACCTCCTGTAATTATTATTAGACAGAGCTATGGAAAATACAAAAAAGTGCAGAAATCTCATTTGTTTTCTTCACTAAGTAGACTCTGTAAAGAGTCAAATTCTGCATTGCATTGCACATGCACAGCTTCTCTTTATATTCTGTGGAACTGAGGGCCAAGTCATACCCTTATTTAATTATTCTAAGATCTTATTCAAAAATAATTCAAAGCATATTTTTCTTCTACAACTCTATAAACCATGAAAAGAATTGTCAAGTTCGTTTTTCAGGCTTTAAAAGATACCATTGACTTGACAGTGCTCTGAAAGAAAGCTTACAAGCCAACAAATATTGCAACTCCAAAGTAATGCTTTCACACCCTCTGTCCTTGTTGTCTTTGTTATGATTCCATTGCAAAAAGGCTAAAACAAAATATTGCCACTCAGTAATAACTTTTTTTCCTCCTGAATCTGCTTATCTAGTTTTTATAGAATCATAGAAACACAAGGTTGGAAAGGACCTAAAAGATTATCTAGTCCAACCATCATCCTATCACCAATACTACCCACTTCTTATCCATAAGAACTGTTAAGTTTAGCTCTCATAATAGGTCCTACTTAAAGAATATAGATGTAGCCAAGATCTATCTACTTTAAAAAAATAATAAATAACAATTAGAAAGCAAGGAAGGAAAGTATGGAAATAAATACCTTGATGTTTAACTCAATCCTGGTATAATTACTGTGATCAAATCCAGGTTATATTTGGAAGGAAAGGGACAAAAGAAGAATGTCTTCTAAGGTTAAAAAAAAAAAAAACAAACACTGGCAAGCAGCTGGTGTTGTTATGTTTCATAGGTTTTGGGGGTGGACTGTAGCTTTCTCTATGTATTCAGAGGGGCCAAAGCACCTAATCACCCCTGTAAAAGTTCAGCATGGCTGCATCATTCCCCCACAGTTTTAAAGGCAGCCTGAGCAAACCTGTCTTTTTAGAGCCATGGTGCACATCACAAGGAACTCCAAGTAGGCTTAGTCTGAGAGAACTTCTCTTAGGTATGGGAAAACTTGAAGAAACAATGTCTGCACATTCCAGATGTAGTTATGCAGCTTTGTAACCGCCACAACACATTCATGGCAATAGCAGGGAGCGCACTTGTAGAAATAATAGTACCAAAGACTCCAACATTTTCCCCACCAACCCCAGCACAAAAATCCATGTGTCCACACAGTTAACTTGTGAGGCAAGTTTGAAATTAAAGAATGGCTTGAGTTTAAAGGTGACAGACTTTCTAGCCATGCAGTTACTCATATCCAACGTCATTACTGCACAGGGGACATTCACTCAGTCTCTGCTAGTGTCTCTAGCAAAAGGATTGCTATCTAGCCCAGAGGATTAAACAGACTAAGCCAAACTGCTCCTTCATGGAGAAAGCTTTAGGACTCCTGTCAAGTTTCGCATCTCAAATCTAAAAAGACATGTTAATAGGAGATCATCCAGAGCCATGTTACCTTGCTAGCCGGTCAGTGGAAAAGTGGTCATAACCCATCATTCTCTTCTCTTGCAGAAGTCTTCCCTACCAACCTTGCTCCTTCTCACCAACAGATAAGGGAGACCTGCCCATTTACTTTGGCAAAAAAGTGAACTCATCCAGCCCTCTTTTGTCCAGCCTACCACCAAGACTGATACCTTTCTCCTCTGATGAAGTATCTCCATCTGAATCCAACAGTGGAGATGCAACAATTCATCTGCTACCACCACAGCTACAGGGAGGAACAGATAATTAATAGAAGGAGTTAGAGGTGATCCCATAAGGTAAGACAGACAGAGAACAATGAAGATCCAGAAGCTCTGGGCTAAAAAATACAGGGAAGAAATACAGTGTAGGTGCAGGAAACTAATGCAACTAATAGATACCTGCAAGGAGATGGAGATGAGTTTTCCCCAGATGGGCTCACAGGAGTAGCTACCCACAGCAGAACATTTCTGGGGGAGGCTCAAATTAAAGTACTTTGCTGCTTATCAAGGTACAAATTTCTGTAGAGAATGACATCATGGATTTGGGAAGTCAGTCTATCAATAAAGAAGAAAAAAAACTCTTGTGACATATTTGCCTTTTACAAATCAGAAAATATTTATGCCCCAAGATTACAGATATGTTGATCCAGAAGTGTTAAATGCTCTTACCTATCTATAATACCTATAATAAATTACAAAGAATTTCTCAGAGTGCCAGAGGAAAGAAAACTTACCTTTAAATTTGTTACTTTGTTGGCACTCACAATTCCTCTCTCCACAAATATATGCATAGGGAGCAGTGGGGGAGTCTTAACAGACTCCTATAAGAGGCAGCGAGCCAACTTCTAGTTATTCTAAAGAATGCATCAGTTGTCTAAAGTTTTGCACCCTAGCACAGATCCTGTTTGTCTGAAAAGTATCCAGGCCATGTAAAAATGGTCTGCTGGACAGAGTCCAGAGTTTTACAGACTAAAAGCATATAACTTTACAACATTCCACTCCAAATCTTGCATGAAAATGCTGGTTAGCAAACTGTGATAGGCAAAGGAAGGGGAACAGCTTTTAGCACTGTCAAAACATTTTGGGGCCAATCTCAGAAAAACTGTAGGAAGAGCAAAGTGAAAAGGTAGCATCTGCAAAATACTCCAGACTTCAGTCTTTCTACATCCTTGCAGTTAGACTTCACTCACTGCTACACTTACAGGGAGGTATTACAAATATTTTCAGTTTACAAGGCATAGGCTCCTTGCCATCCGTTCAAAATTCAGACGAAAAAATCATCTAGCTACCAGCATGGTCTGTTAAGCCACTCCACAAAACCCTTCACTGGTTTTCTGATGTATTGAGAACCAAATATGAGGCTTCAGTCCTAAGAACGCTTTCTTACACATTTTATTTTATTGCCATAAGTAGACCTACTAACTTACATGGGACTACACTAGGTAGTAAAGTTAAGCATGTGTGTAAGTGTTTGCAGGTTCAGGGCCTTAAATCGCTGTTCTGGTCCACATGACCTAACATAGCAAGTGATATCTGCAATAAATTCAGTTCCTTCTACTTTCATTTCCCATTTCTCATGGGAACAATGTTTCAGTGCTTTTTCAAACTACATGCAAATCTGCTACTCTTTCATTAACCCTTTATTTAAACATTGAAACTGTGTGTGAGTTGTATAATTTCTTTGCACTACTTAATTAATTCTGATAGCATAAGCCAGTGAGGTAAATTCAACACAGATAGCTTATGTAGGTGGTAGAGGCACACTTACTGTAGGCTACAGCTCTCGTTTTCAGTGGAAGCAACATACTGGTTTTGTCAGTGTGAGCATATATGTACACAGTTGAAAAACATAAGTTAAAGTTTTCATCTCCAATGATCCTTGTCACTAACATGCTGCGAGCTTTGGTTAGCCAGAGCTCCAGTTTACCAAACGAAAGGGCTTTCAGCAAGGAGTGATCAAGTTTCTGGGAAAGGGAGATCAAAGCCTGAGCAAGAAGCACATCTGCAACGGTGGGGACAAGTGTTCGGGGCCCTGGTCAAGGACACAAGCCAACGAAGCCATGGATGAATCAGGACAGCCATCCTCTTTGAAAGGGAGGCCTCACAAGAAGCACTGGTGTCCTGCTATTAACACTGTCACATTTAGAGGTGCACCATAAGACTGGTAGCTCACCTGGTTAAGTGTCCCCACACTAAACACCATTTGAACCTGTTCCAGGCACAGACAGCATTGTATAAGAAGCTGCCTGCCGCTCTGGTCTGACCTAAAACAAAGTTCCTTCCCTCACCTGAGGTGTGTGCTCTCAGCCTTTCTCAAAATAAAATAAAATAAAATTCTATACAAAATGGAACATTAGGAGCCATTGAGAGCAATTGAAAGCAGCCAAGATCTGGGTGACCCATCCAAGACACGACAGATTCAGGCTTAAGGTCCCATTCTATCAACAACTTGAACCTGGCTCTGTGAGAGCCTGGATCAGAGAACAGAACACAAATCCATCTGCTGCTATGAAGCTGGCTTCTACATTCCTCCTCCACATCCCACATTTTACTATCCTCTCTTAAGACTGAAGAGCCTTTTTGTAATGAGTATAGTGAAAATTAGATCAGTCCTGCAAAAAAACTTTGCGGTGAACAGCTGAGGTTTTCCATCAAAAACAAGTAACAAAAAAAAATTAATAAATAAAACAGCATGAACCAAAAGTATATAAATAACTCATTTTCTTTTGCTAATTAAGTAGTAAAGCTACTCTTAGAATAGAACATTGAATGTCATGCTCACAGGTATTACCCAAGATTTGTCTGTACTACATGGAGAGTTATGCTGCAAATCTTACAGGAGCTTTAGCAAGTATGAAATGCAGCTGCTTGCATTTCTGAGCAAGCTTCTGAGTTGTTTGTCATGTTTAAGCTACAAAGCCCACAGTGATTTCTAATGACACCCTGTGAAATAAAGAAAAATGGTGATAGTCTCAAGTACCTCTGTCTCATAACTCAGACTGGTGATCTAACTGGTGGGACACTTGCTATTTCAGAGTTTGTTGCTTCTTGTGTTTATTTTACAGAGACTCCATCCTTATTTAAACTTGCAAATGCTCCTCTCAAGTCTCCATTGCATACATATTTACAAATAAAGAACTGGTCAATCAGAAAGTTCTCTAATAGCAGGGATGGACGAAGAGGTTCTTCTGCTCTGAATGTTGTAAGTTTGGCACATCCGGGTTCTGAGACAGCACATTATGGCTTACACAATAGTCAAAATACATGCCAGTACTTGGACAAGGAAACTCCACTATGTCATCACATCCATATCTCCATGCTTTTCAGATCTGTTTTCTAAAGAGCCTTTAAAGACTTTGTACAGTTCATTTGCCAATGGTTTAGTACACAGCTTTACCACTTCCCTTGGAAGACTATTCCACAGAAATGTTACTCATAAACCAAAGAGGAATTTATAATTGGATACAGATCTCTTCTCAAAATTGTCACACCATATATTAATTTCTATATGTTGATCAGTAAAGTTTGAGTGCTTCTGTAATACTCATTCAACATCCCTTGTTATACATGCTGGGATAAAACACTGTAAACGATTCCTCTTCTCACGCCTTTGAAATCTTTTCAGACAGTTGTATTCTTTATAGCCACCATTTTGAAATCGAGGCAGATAAACACCGCACTGGAAAAGCTACCATACCGAAAAAGGAAGTCTATAACATGCTTGACCCTATTGCTTCAGTTTAATAGCTTGCAACTCAATTTTAGAGCAACATATTTGGTGAAGAATATCTCTTGAAGCAGAAAGAGATGTTTCGTCTTTTTTGCAGGAAGTAAGAAGAATTAATGATCTTATATTCTGCAAGACCCATGAATAATGAGGTTCAGCACATCAGTATTTGTAACACCTGGAGAGTCACAAGGAAAGTATATTTGTGCTTGCAACTGTTTGTTAGATCGGAATTATACCTGTCTTACATTAGGGGAGAAAAGAGAAGACAATTATAAAAAATGACAGTTTTAACATTAAATCCCCCATTATTCAAGTCTCCTGCACCTGGGATCTCTCTTTTTAAGAGTAAAGCCATAAGTCATTTTGGAGAGTTGCCAACTGTCTGGAATCCTTTGTCCAATACCAAGCGTGGGCTTCTAACAAGGCATGACATAGAAAGTCAAGACCCTTTCTCTTTTTACAGTATCTTAAAAGCCCTTTTCTTCCTACAGTTTCAGGGAAACTTAAGAGAAGACAAACGAAGTCAGCACAATGGAGAACAAGAGAAGTCATGTTTTGGGCACAAACGCTTAGCACAGGCTACAGTGGAAACAGCATATGAACATGTAACTGCTGTCCGTCTGGGAGCATGAGAAAGGAGTGGCAGGCATTAAACAGTGAACATAGGAAATAATAGAAAAAATTCCCTCAGCTCCAAAATGTATTTACTACTGTTGATGAGTTTTGGTAACACACAGAGATATTTCATTAGGCACTTGCAGCCTTTAAAAATGAGGACAACTTCTCTTGCCATGGACTAACCTATTAATTCATGTGTTCAGAGCCTTAAAATCTTGCATCATAATTTTTGCAAGAGGTTACAGGAAAGAAATCATGTCGTGGTCCTATGAACACAGGGCTCTCTGCTCCCAATAGTTCATAAATTACCCATTTCTTCCATAGGAGACTGCAGGCAGACTAATATTACTACTCTGAAAAATCCCACCTGCTGATCAGTCACAGAAATGAAGCCATAGCTGTGTCAGACGTATCACCAGAAGGAATACTCCAAGTGGACCAGACTACACACTTTTCACAAGCAAGGAAGAAAAATCTTCGTGAACAGTCCCTGCTGAGGTGGGAAAGTGTATTGCCACCTTCTAGTGCTGTGTTCAACAGCTACGACCCAGTTCATCCCATCATAAAAAAGAGACAGCATCTTGAACACAAGACCTAGGAATCAGCTGTAAATGATAACACTGACTTCTTCAGGCAGGGTTTGGCCATATCAAAATAGTTACGTTAACCCAGCAGAACTTTGTTTTTTGGAAATCCTAGGTAAATACAAATCTGATTCAGTGCTTGTACAAACAGCTCTGTACCTAGCTGCTGTCTCCACCTATTCGTAATTCAGGAGGCCAAACTAATGCAAGTGCCAGAAGACCACAGAGGTGCCTAACTTCACATAGAACTTTTAAGACTATTAAAAGCCTATTTTAATTTAGTCTTGGTTTTCTCTGTCTCATCTCCCAAGCGTTTATGACCTCCACGTGGGAGGAAAAAGTCCTTGATTCAGTGCTTTAGGATTTTTTTTCCTTAACATCTGCATAATGTAAAACATGTAAAAATGTTCTTAGTGAGGCCCACAAGCCATGGTACCTCCTTCCTTTGGTGATAGCTGTCACCACATAGTCCAGATTCTTACACCATCTTTCTCCCAGTGGCACAGTTGTTACAGAGGAAATAAGGAAGTTTATATCAACACAGATTTTCCACCTCTTGGCCTTAGCACTGCCTTTTTGGGCAATATTGAACACACACNGAGCAAGATCATCTGTCATATAAAAGGTACACCAAACCAAAAGCAAAAGTTTTTCAGCTGTGCTGAAAAAACAATGAGCTCTGCCCAGCTCTTGGGAGAACAGTTACTAGTGACTACACTTGGAATAACGCCCCAGGCAGACAAAGCTGTCAACTGGCACTACGAAAAGTGTCCCCTGAACTCCAGAGAAGGGCAGGCATTTCTTCTGGCAGCCCATCATCCTCTGTATTATAGGTCTTGTTCTGAGGCACTGATTAGGAAAGGCACATCACTGAAAGCTTAAGATCCCACTTCAGGCACTTAGAAGTTAAGCACTGCAGAACCTAATTCATAACACACATATCTTTCTCAATCTAGTCTTTAATGACTTCAGCAGAAAAAAAAAACTATTGAGACCTAGCTCACTAGAAGATACAGGTTGCTTTTTTTTGAATATTAGTACTATATCTGCACATTACCAGACAAGAGATTTTTATCACATTTCATTAGATTTTTACTTTGACATCTATCTTTAGCATATGAAAATATGAAAAACTACTGACATGGACCTGATCTAGGAGGATTACTTAACCTCGCTTAGAAGAATGCCATCTTTCACACAGGTTTTAGCTTTAGATTTAGCTTGTCCAAGTACTTTAAAGAGGATTTTTCTCTAGGCAAAATGTTAAAAGCTGTTTTTGAATAGACATATGGCTATACAGTTGCCTACAGTTACTGAATATTTTAGTAGTCTGGTTCAATTTAATTTTTGCAAAATATTTTTAGATGCAGAACTCTAAACCTCAGAAATGAGAGTCAGATAGTGATGTTGCCTATGAATATAAAATGTAATATGCTCCAGTCCCAAAAGACAGTAATTGAAAGTCATAGTAATGATTGCCATTGCCAAATGAATATTTTCCAACAGTTACACATTGGTTGCCTGAGACAACATTCCCCTCCCCGATGCTCAGAATAGGGATTGGGTTAAGTCAGAAATCACTGTGGAAGACAACAGTAACTCCAACAGCAATGAGCAGAATATGTTATGGGATCCCTCTTGCAAGATGGAGGCCACAGTCATGAGCCACATGGTATTACCTCGAAAACTGTGAAATTCATGGTGGTTGTCTCACCACTTAGGCTAAATACCCATCTGAAAAGTGGTTTTGACAAACATCTCCCTGGATGCAGTAGGAAGGAGAGGAGCTTATGTAGCCTCTGCCTCCTATGTACCTGTTCCATGAACACATGAACTGAACACTGCAGTAGAAAGCAGTTTCTTTTGCTAGTATATATCCCTGCTGCAACCCCTTTGCACCCTCCCCATTAGAGCAAACTAATCTATTCACAGGCAAGTGAAGAGATGGACAGGTTCAGGTGGATGCTTGTGATACTGAAGAAGTTTTCTGCTAATAAAAATATAGTTATATAAAAGATTCTCATAATAACTCTTATAAACCCATCTTTTAAAATTGACAATATGTATGAACTAATTTTAGGAAGGTAAACGCTTCAGTTTTTGCCATTTTGTGTCCCAGACACAATCACCATTTAGGAATTCAGTTTAGCTAATGTCATGAAATGACTGACCTCAGAAATGCTGACTCATGAGAATGAGGTTATGGGAAGTATCAAGCAGAAGAAATCAATCTCACTTCCATTTCCATGTTTATCTTTTCTATTTTTACATTCTCCTTCTTTTGGATCATCAGCTTTAATTTGGGACCTGACTGATCAAATGCTATGCCTCGTATTCTCATAGTGAGCTTAATGGATATTGCACTACAGTGTACAGCATCGATTGACAGTAATAGACAGCTCAGCACTGCTACTTAACTATGGGAGATGTAACAATTTTTTGCCCATAGCACATCAATAACACATTTTACACAACAAACCAAACACTCCACCGTGCTGTCCAAGGAGAACCTTGTCATGTAACTCTCAGATGTACCTCCTACTTAGGTACAGTGCTTGGGTGAACAATCTCCTCTCTTGCACTAACACAAGCTGTTTTGTGTGTTTGTTTTTTAACTTCCCCACATTCATTTGCAGTAGTTGTATTCTTGCTTGCTTTACATCCACAGAGACTGTGTTGTTCCACTTTTTATTGCATACATTATGTAATGCTGTAATAGGAGGAAAAGGTATGCATTTTGTAGACTAAATGCCAATGGTTTCACATGTGTAACTATTCCCACTTATTTTTGGCATGATTTTATTAGGTTTTTCATTTGTTCATGTCATCTCTGTATTTGCTGTTACTTAATGTCAATATTAAAATACGTGTCTTGGCTAAAACACTTAAGATTAATAACTGGGTAGAAGCTAAAAGCAAAGTAACTATTCAAAGTCCCCAAATTCCAAAGCAATGAGTCTACAGCATTAGAAAGAGTGAAGAGAACAAGGCCGCATTACACTCCACTGTCTTGCACACTGTAGATCTAATACCAGTCTGAGGCTGAGCCTGTTCATCCCTAAAATAAGTCACCTGTGAGGCAACCAAGTGTCTTCCTCTGCTGATCTACCACCAGGTGGTTAGAGAACAGGAATTGGGGGCATAAGGTGCAGATAAAGGGCAGATGCAGGCTCAGGTGAGGCACTGCTGTGGAGATGGGATGTGCCATGAGGCACACTGGGGTCTGAAACTGGGAAGCATTCAGATTCCATGCTTGGGACACAGTCAAAGACCTAAGAACCAATCACAGAAATGCAGGTCTCAGAAAGTCCATGTGGGGATATCTCCCTGCTCCCAGGAAGGATCAAGTGTACCTAGATTGTCCACAGCTGTTACTTATTGCTCAGCCAGTGAGAAACCTCCAAAGACAGATCTGACAGCTTCTTTGGGTTACCCATTCCAGTGCTTAAAAACCATTGTAACTACAGATTTCTTCCAAAAATCTAACCAAAACCATCATGGTTGCAAACAGCATTTTGTTTCATACTCAGTGGAGATAAAGAACAATTAACCACTTCTGTGTATTAGAGCACAGTTTATCCTCTTTTCTAGACAGTGATTTGCAAAGTTCAGTTTGTGCAAGTAGCACTTTGATGGTAACATCAACGAGTTGCCCACTTGTAGCAGTGTCCCCAGCTCCATCTGGTTCCCAAGCACATGCTTCCAGCTTCACCCTTTGCTCTCACATGAAAAGAGCAGCAGCAGGCAACAGGCATCTGCTTGTGTAGCAGAAAGATCTCAGCCGCTCCTTGGTCCCCCGGTGAAGGCTGCTGGACAGATTATTAGTTCTTAAAAGTCCTTGTACAAGACACTCCGGGAATCCAGGTTTTACCTAAAACATACTCAGTTCCCGCAATCTTTGTCAGGGTTTGTTACAATTTTTCTCTTGCTTTCTATTACACTCTCTCCAGTTTGTCTGTATATTTCTTTGTCATGTATAAAACTGGATGAAGAATTCAGGCTGGGGGCTTATCACATCCCCCAGGGCAGAATAATTACCTGTCATCCTCTGGTATACAAGACCTTCAGTAATGAGTCCCAGAATGACATGTTCACATTTCAACATTTTGTCATTGTGACTCACGCTCATTTTCTAATTTGCAATAGTCCACAGATACTCCTGACTGAATGATTCCCCACCTTCTATCACTGAATTTTATTTTTATCACTCACTATAGTGAGTTGTGCTTCTTTTGATTCATTTTATCTTGATTTCTGACCAGCCTGCCAGCCGCTCAAACTACTTTTGAATTTAGTTCTAGCTATCTCAGCCTGGATGATGTACTGAAAACTTTGCAGATGATTCCAACTCCATCAATTAAACATTTCAGTTTCCTAAACCCATTCTGAATAGAAAAACAGCTTTTATTTTTTCCATAGGCAGCAATTCTGCATATGCCAAAACTTTAAATTCTCTGTGGTGAATAAAGGACTATTCAGCTGATGGTTCCACGCAGCTGTAATCTTCCATTTTCTCCTCATGTTTTCTTTCCTTAGTTCTCATGTGAGATAGACAAAACATTCAAATTCAACTCTAAAGGGGATGGAAACATAAGAACTAAAATATTCAAGGCACATTAGATTAACCTCTAAAATTAAAGTGTAAGTCATTTCACTGAGTTCATTTTCATTAATCTAAACCAAAACAATTTTGTTGTGTATTCTAGCAGTGTGCAATGGTGCACATTAGAAACAAGATGTGTCTGAAACACTAGCATACCAACAAAGTACTGCTGAACAGTTGCTGAGATCAACAGCTAAACTTTAAAATCCAGGTAACCTTTCCATTCAAGAGGGCACTGTAGGCTATACACAATAATATCAACATGTACTTGGCTTTTCTCATGTTCATTCTGTTTTGCGCTATGAATATGGTGAGATTCTGGAATGAAGCATATGAGGATTTCATTTAATTGTTTTCTAATGTCAGGTGCATTTCTCTACGCCCATCTTTGTCTGGTGTGAGGATGTATGCCCATTTCACTGCAGTCTTTACTTCTGTACTGACATTTGCATGGCTGTTTTCATGCAGTAAAAACAACACTATTGGTGAATTGTTGGAACTATTGGAAATATCGGTGGCTGCAGACACAAACTTGTCAGTTTTCTCTTCTGCATATATGTCATCCTGTATGACATACATTTTACTGACACAATTTAAGGTTTATTTGGTAAACAATTCATACAATGCTGGTTGAGTCCAGTGACTTACATCATGTAAAACCAGAACATCTTAAGCAACACATGTGCAATAAAAGCAAACAGATGTTTGCAGTCTAAGCACTGTGCTAATAGTGGTGGTATGGCAACATATCAAAGGCAAAACACAACCTATCCAGAATTGCCCACTGGAGTGTTAAGCACAGCTGCATAACTTTGAAAGAACAACCAATGGGATATCCCAAACCACTTTGTGGCATGCTGCCATACTTAAGGTAAGAATTTGTAATTAACTGCTAATACCTAAACTCCTCAGCTAAAACGGTGTGGAATTTCTTGCGAACGAGACAACAAAGATATGAAACGTAGTAAAAGCATTGCTTGTTTTATAGCATTAACATAGCAGGAACACTACCATTGTTTCATACACAGTGAAATTAAATGCGCCTCCAAAAATCCACCTCAGGAGGCCTGATCTGAGGTTTTATATGGAATTTTCCAGGCTGGGCAGCTACAAAACAGAAATGTTAGAAATGCAGCAGCAGGAACGCATGCATAGCTGGAAGAGAGCGGTGGACAAGTCATGACACTCACAGGCTGATAGCCTATAGTCCCTGTAATCCAGTGCATTACAAACAGTGCTGTTCTCAGCTTGTTGGAATGGCTGGAACTATGAACAAGGTGTCAAAAAAGTCATTTTGCTCATATCACTGAATGTGAACTTCACTAAATCCCAAATGAAGCTAGTCATATATATATCTATATATAGATTAGTCATATCTAACAAAAGCAACTGCTGTCTTTTTCTGATCACTCCCGAAATCTGACATCCAGATGACCAATGGCAAAACTGCCGTCGAGTGAAACAACCAGCAAAAAAAAGTGAAAATGAACATCCACTCCTCAAAGGAGTTTTACAAAAACCTGCAGAAAAAAATGTTGATTTGTTCAGGGAAAATGCTACAAGTGTTAACTGATGTAGCTAAAAACAAATACCAGTTCTGCTAGCCTCTGTGCACAGCATTACATGATAATAACCTTTTTACTAAATCATTGAGCACAGAATTTAGGAATGTATGAATTGGAACATGTGTTAAAATCCCAGATAGATATGTTGGGAAACATGCATCTGTTTATGTACAGACTTTTGGCCTCAAGTATGTTCTTAAATATCTTGATGAACATATAATACACTTAGCATGAAAATAATAAAATGGAACCACACAAAATATGCCAAGAAGTGTCTACGCACTAGTTATCCGCTACAGTATCAAAAGCTAGATTTAATATTAATCTTTTTAATGAAAGGAAAAAAACAGCAAGGAAATATTTTCTAAGAAGCTGGTAAACTCAAACACTAAAACAAGTTGCGTATTTTCAATACTTTCCTGTATGAATCTCAAAGTAGTGACTATTCCAAAACTCTAATCTTGATAAATAGTTCTGAAGTGTAACTTGGAATTAACATAGAAACAAAAAAAAATAATCAAATCATTAGCCTGCAGAAAGCAGACTATTTTTGAGATAACACAAGACTGGAGAATTTGGGAGTTTAATCTTTAGCCCAGTAGTTTTCTGAACTTTTCAGACTGAATAAATGTACAAGAAGGCATGATAAAACTGCAGTTCCACATCTTTATCACAGATTTTTCATGCTTTATGTTTCTCAGCCCTTTTTAATTAAAATACTTCCATTTCTCCTTTCCTAAACAATTACATTACACATTAGTGAATAAATCTACAGATGCTGCAGACTTCATTTTTTAATTCAGGACACAGCTTAGCATCATCTGATCTGATAAAATGCCACTCCTCAGCTTTACACTGCCCAGCTTTTTGCCTCTTTCATTTGCATGGCTCCCAAGTACACATGCTCACAGGAGCTGCAACGCAGTGGTAGGCTACAGGCTTCTAGCAAGGAACACAATGTCTCAATTTTAGGTTGTGGTTGCAGATTGTGGTCATCATAACTTTATCCTCATACTCAGTGGCTCAGTAGAGCCAAGCGAGGCTCTGGGGAATGAGGACAGCAGCTGGACTAGAAAATGCAAATTAGACTTGGAATGATATTTTTAACTTTAAACTCCAGATACATTTACCCATGGCTGGAACAAGGGGGAGACAGAAGTAAAGAAAATCAAGCAACACGCACCTCTTGTGGATCACGTGACCTCTGGACAGCAACATCAGGCAGACGAACTGGGTAGTCAGACTAGGATGCGCTTGCTATGCTCCCTTATCACTGGTCTTCAAAGCAAAGATTTAAGCTCATGCAATACAATGAATGCTACAGAAGAACAGCTCTCACCCCACTCACTCTCTGGACGCCCATCTCCCCCTTGCATTATTCCCAGATTCCTTCCTTAGAGCTCTGCAACTGCGGATGGCAATTTTCAATTAGGCATGTGCTTCAGGGGAAATAAGGAATTTCCCAAGGTCACTTTAGGGCAATGAAATCACACATGCCATATAAAATGCTTACACTAAAAAATGATAGCATAATGGAATGGTAAAGCCTTTAACAAAACTCTAAAGGGAGCATGCAACTAGTACAGCATGGTCACTTATTATTTCAAGCTCTCCAGTTACACCTTTGAATGTCAGTGTTTCTTTTTATTGAAGAAGTGATAAGTAGTATCAGAAAAAAAACATGTGCCCAGCTTCTCTTGCCAATGTGTAGGACCATTCACTTTCAAATTGCACGCAAATCAGAAAGAAAATAAATACATGCAGTGATGGTTCTGTTTAAGTCTAGAAAACATACAAACATTTTCTGTTTGTAGGATGAACAGGCTACTAAATGTGAAAGACATTTAAGACATTTAGTATGGCCTTTCATTTCTAAACAAAAAATTATGACAATATATGCTAAATATGTCAAGCAGTCACTGTTTTGAAAGTGACAAATGAGTGAAACTGCTCGTGAATTTAACCCACCAGTAACACAACAGAGGCAAAAAATAATTTTGGTCCAAGTAATCAAAGCTTTTGTCATACCCATAAATAATCTGGTGACACTCACCTCTGGCATACAAACAAAAGTACTAATTCAGTCATGCATTAAACTCCAGACTGTCAAATTCAAACATTTGTTTCACTACGGTCTTGTGTCAGTTACACAATTAAAGGTGGTACCACACGCATATAGACGGATCTGCTGCACCTTTGCCTAGGTTCAGCATGTTCGCTTCCAGTCTATACAGTCCAATACAGTACCATTGCTGCATCCTGAACATAGCTCTATTAAAACTGGTATCAAAGAATCCTTGACTGAATGAAAAAATAATCTTTAAACTGGGTCACAATGAATACTAGTGCTTTTTTTAATAATTGAATGAAACACATCACCTATTAACATGGATTGGAGATCAATGACTAGGGCAGGAGCTCAGGAAGGAGAGAGGTCATTGTATAATCCAGCTATACCTACTGGATTGTGTTGCGATTTGAGATAATACACAAAGTCTACCCTGTACTTTAAGTTGCTTCACCTACTTTGCAATTCTTTTCTCACTGTAAACAAGGATAAAATTTTCCTGGGATATATCTTCCAGCCACACATCCTGGTCAGGGAAGAACTTGCTTTTTTGTGCATCCAAGCCAACGAAAACTCATGCAATACCATGGACGCGGCACCAAACAGAGGTAAAAAAACACAGGACAGACACTGGTGTCAGGCATGTCCTGGTGTGATGCTGCAGGCTCTGCAGCCACCCCATTACACATGCTGTGGGTGGCAGAGGAGGCCTCAAGGCACATACTGTGGCTCAAGGGGGTGAGACCCTACAGTGCCCCTTGTCTCCCTGGAAGAGCTGCAGTCACAAAGCTCGCCTAGGGGCAGGCTGCGGCCAGGAGTGGCCTCTCGCTAGGATGGCCACCCAGATGGCTGCTCAGATCTTGGGGTAGAGGAAGCTCATGCCAGCCCAAAAGATACTGTGTAGGCTTTGAACCAGGGTACTACCTCACTTTGCATGGTGAAACCAAAAGACCATTGAACGATTGTAGCATGGCTAGACACTAAACTGACAAGGGCAATGCAATTTACTGGATAGACTAGAGGAAAGCTGATTTAATAGTATGTTGTTCTGGTGTCTTCTCCCACCCTTTAAACTTATACTTTGATTAGTAACACCCCTGCCAAATCTTTCCTGGGTGCTCCCACTCAATTCACAATAATAAAGGTTATACACAAAGTGGACTGGAAACCACCAGGACGAGAAGTTAGATGAGTGAAATTTGCAGTTCTGGTCCATCAGTCCTACGTTGTTTGCTGTGGTGCCTTCCACCAAGTCCAAAGATGTTTCATGACAAGGAACCCATCAGTTGTAGCACTGAAGCAGTGTTTAGGAACTTGCTATCTACCTTCTTTGCAATGTTGATGTTCCCACAAAATTCTCTACCAAAACTGCTATGGCTATTATGCGTTGTTCCCATTAATACTTTGCTAAACATCAAAAGTCAGGAAGGAGTTCAGAAATGTCTGGCATATAAATGAATCAGAATCTATATCAACACAAGTGAATTTTAATCCTGACTGTTCCTTAGTCTGAATAAATTTTAACCAGGTAATATTGTATTACTAACTCCAAGTAGACATTCATTCATAAAAATCTGAAATATTTAAAAGGAAGAGGGCTTTTACATAATCTTCATTCTAAGCTTCTAAGCCCTTAAGCATAGGACTGTACTTTATTTTCCCGCTTTGGCCCCCAGAAAAGATGTAGCTGTAACTCCCATAACTAGTGCATTCACATGCATGTGCCCACATAAATGATTAACAATGAAAATTAGTGTAAAGCAATCTTACTTCTACCAGTTGCTGAGATCAGAAAAGCAATCATTCCGAAAATAAATGCCACCTGTTTCTGAATAGTTCTCTGCAATTTTTTCTTAGAAGGCACTTCTCAGAGAACTCGAAGTATTCTTTCATTCCTATCTTTTATACCATAACTGCATAAAACTTGAATGAACTTCCACAATTAACATGCTGATGCTTAACAGTAACTGTCCTGAAGGACTGCACAGCAGCATTCTTCCTGCTAGAAAGAAGTTTGAAATAAGTTTTCAACTTGACTTTTCATTATATCTTGACCAAAATCTATAAGGAACAGACTTGTTCCTCTCTCTCTCAGTATTTTATGTAGAGCCTGTTGTAAAGGTTATCAGAATATGCAAATATTTCCTAAGCAACACACATCCTTGTTTTGAACTGGGGTAATCCCTATAGTAGAAGAACAAGTTTTGCTTACATTACTTAGAACAGTACCTGCAGCTTATTTTTTAACTCGCTGAAAAATCTTTATTGCTGCAGGAACTCCCTGTATTCCGGCAAGCGCATTCCAGCTATGCTGACTGAGCTGCATTCATACATTTCAAAGTAAAGTACACCAAAACCTTGGGAATGCTAAAGGAGCACACCTTTTACAAAGCACACGTTTTAAGCTACTAAATCAAGGACCTCTTCTGTGGACACGATAGGATCATAAAATTCAGCATTTGCAGAGATGCAGTGAGTTAAGCAAAGCATCTCAGCCCCATTTCCAGTCTCAGCTCACGTCTGTGTTCCATCAGAGATAAGAAAGTTTGATAACCTCCCCAGTAAAAAGAAGGTGGATGAGCATTAGAAGAGGCACACGGAATGTCAGAAAAGCTAAAGTAATCGTCCGCACAGATGTTGCCGCACACAAGCGGCACGCTTTTGCTTCGCAGCCTCCACTGAGCCGCAAGCCATTTTAGGAGGGAACAGCACTCGCAGGACCCAGTCTCTCAAGCAGCGCCCTGAGCCTCTCCGCGCTTTAACACCGCCACGCTCCGCGGCGACATACCTGCTTCTCCATTTTTCTCCCCCCGGCAGCTTTCCTCCTCGTCCTGAAGGTGAAGAGAGCGGGGTAGTCCCGTCCCGTCCCGTCCCGTCCCTCCCCGCCCGGCTGCCGCGCTGCTCTGGCTGCCGCTGTGCGGCGGCGGCGCGGGCGCCGTGCCCTGCCCAGCCCCGCCGAGCTCCCCGCCGCCCGGCAGGTCTCCTTATATAGGTGAGCGCTAATTGCCTTCCCGGGGAAAGAGGCTAACCGGGAGCCGGCTTAACTCCGTTAGCTCCGCAAACACCAACCGGGGCCGCCCGCCTCAAGTTTGCTAGCGGAGCGCTCTGAAGTGGCTTCGGAGGGGAGAACGCTTTCGCTGCAGCACGGTTTAGCACCTACGAAGCTATTCCCTTTCTCACAGCTATAGTAATACCGAGAGCTACGCTGGTATTATATTAAACACTGGACATTTTTACAGAACGCTCTCCTTAGCCTACACTTTACTCCAAGAAACGCACGCGAGATGACAAAGGTACATGCACGCACATTCTGATAGCGCTAAAATAATTCCGATCCCATCAGAGTTTTCGCTGAAAGACCACCATGTATCAAATATTACGTGAAAAAGTTAGGAAATGAGGATTGCAATACTGGTGTCAATGGAAAAAAGCAGTGTAAGAAAAGCTTTGTTTACTGTTTTCCACTTCCTTTTCCAGACAATGTAATAGCTGAGCTTCTGGTGATAGATCTGTCTTTGTCAGAGAGGTGTGATTGTGATATATTAACAGACACACCCCTATCTAAACAGAGAAATACAGAGATAGAGTGAGTACCTAGAACAAGCGTATACTGTACTCTGCAGAGCAGTGACACACATATTTCAGATACTGTTGACTCCTCTTGCCCACCCACTACTCACTAAACCCCTTCTGCAAGCACTACTTAAATGTCCTGAAGAACTTCAACATGCAATTAATTAATCACAGGGCAAAATCATGCAGTATGTTTCCCTTTATTCTATTCAGTCAAGACTCACCTACTCATTATGGCCCTCCTTCTACAAGCTACAACAGTGACAATATGAAGGGGGGACAGATAGCAAAAAGCATGAAGAAAGAAAAAAAGAACAAATAAAACAAATGATGGATGAAACCAAAACAAGAAATGAGTGACAATGAGAATGGTTAAAAGATTTGATCAAATGATGAGAGGCTGATGTTTAAAAAAATAGAACATTGAACTCTAAAACATATAATTTTTTTTTTCATTCTTTCCCCCAGATGTATTGCCTATAACTCAAGACAGACGAGACACAAATTCTGCTTCCTGGTGACCTATGCAGGGTCAGAAACAACAGAGTACCACCCAAAAGCTGGGAATTATCATTACCCAGTGGACTAGAAATTTTCTTATCCCCACGTAATATATGTCTTAAAGATCATCAAATAATATACTGTGCAGAAAAGCTATTCCTAATGACCATTCCTAATGGTTTCAATACTTCTTTCATTATAATTTTCCTCTTCCCCTGAGGCATAAACATTCAACCTCTTGATACTGCAGGAGTTTGGCTTGTAAGTGGAGAAAAATGAGAAACAATACCAATAAAAGCTGTAAAACTCAATAAATATATCTAAAATAGTCTCTCTATACAGTATATAGGGAATCAGGATTATGTGTCCAGGGGCATGGCGTAATGGTCTTCATGGGACTCTTTCAGGACACATAACTCACTTGCGGCTTCACAGTGTAAGAGTATGTCAGCCTTGCCAAGTTACGAGAACTCACTTGCACAGGACTATACAGCCTTCTACTCCCTTAACACCAGTGAGCTTGTGACCAGTTTCTGGCTGAGCATCAGTTTTTCACATGAAGCAAGCAATTAAAATCCATCTGATTCCCAAAACTTCAACAACAAAGGAAGGTTTATTATGCCAAAATAGATGTTACTTCAAATACGGCTGACATCTGTCAATAGGTTAGCCCTTTTTCCAATTCAGCCAACCCAGGGCCCACAACAAGTATCACATTCATTTATCCAAAACCTCAGTTAACGATTTTCTTACTGCTTCTTCAATGTCTGCGTAGCAACCCTATTTTCCCATCTGAAACCTCAACTAGCTGTCATATTCTGCACCTGACATCCCTCTTTACCTCCATCCTTGACCCAAACATCATATAGTGAATCAGCCATGGGATTTGGGGTCTTATAGCCAGGCATGAAGCCTCATGCTTTAGCTACTGACCCCCAAACCATGATTTCATCAGATCACTGGGAAATACATGAGAAGTTTCCCCAAGTCCAACATATGCTACCTGTGTAAGAAGGAAACCCTTTACTTAAAATAGAGACCTGTGGTAAAATAACATTTTTTTTCTCAGATGTAAATCAGAAAGAAATTTATCTACACTTTCACTGCATGCCTCTGAAGTGTTAACAGCAGCTAATTACGGTAATAGTCTTCATACCTCTTTTTTATTTCTGTGAAGCTTTTTATTTAAAAATATATATATACAATCCTGAAGCAATCCAGTTAGTTAGTTCCTGAAGCTGAGAGTAACCTTCATTTACTTTGCTGTTGCACATGCATTATCTGCAAATGATGTTAAGATAACGTTAATTACCCTGTAACCAATCTCTCCTGTTCTTCAGAAAGAGCTGTAGCAGTTCTGAGTCTGCATTCAGAGCCTGGGTATATTGGAAAAGCTCTGAGCACATATCTAAAATATAGTATTTTTAATGTTAGGCATTAAAAGATTCATTAGAAAAGAATGCAAGTTATTACAATGTGTTATTTTCTTTGTTGCAGTGCTCCACATTATTTTTGGCAAAAGCTGGGCATTTAAATAACCGCTCTCATTCAGGGTGTCATTAGCTCGTTTCCCATGCACAATTCATACAAACAGTTTACTGAGGTTAGTATAGTTCCTGCCTTTTATATAGTAACTATTTGTTAGCCCAACGACCTTTGTCCAGTAGAGCAGCAGTTGCAGACAGGATCTGGTGACTGATCAGAGTACTGCTGTGTTCTTCTTGACTTCCAGCTGCATGCCTCACTAGCCATATTTTCTTTTACCCAAAAGATGGTTCATAATAAATATTTTCTGTTATTAATTTATCTTATACTTTCTTATTAAAAGACTGATGGATTTTCCTTCTCCCATTTCTGCCCATTTTTTAAATACACAGTCCTGTCACTGTTTACGTTGCTATACCAGAAATGGAAATCAAGTATAAATTTCCATGGTGAATTTTGATTGAGTGGAATAGATAAGTGCAATATACCCAGAAATACATTTCCTATTAAACAAAAAATGCTAGTCTCTAATCTTGCCATGTATGTCTAAATATCTGCCTTGACTTTTTTTACCTATTAAAAGCTAAGGGTGGAAACACAGCACATTTAGTCTCCTTTTACTGAATTCTTACTCAATGACAAGGTTTCCTTCCGAAGATCTTTGTAGGCTGAAATTGTCCACACTTGAGCAACTCAATAAACTGGCTAAATTTAGCCAAGTAAGTTTAAAGTGACAGAGATCTCTCAAATTTCATTGCACAACACTGTTGCCCCACAGTGTCCAGAATTAAGCTGTTAATGCAATCTTGAAGTTCTGATTCCTTCAATTCAATGGCAACACTTCCTTTTACTTTAACACTGACAAGATTTCATACCTCATCTTGGTATCTGCCCCTCTACATCTTCAGTTTCCCTTTGAGATGTGCATCATCGAGCACCCCACAATGCATGCTCTGTTCTCGTGGATTGCAACAAGACCATTCCTTCAATAGTTCACTGTGCTTTCTCAGCTTCATTACCCTGTCCTCAAATCAAGCAACATGCTTTGCTAGAATGGCAGCAGTAAGTACCTTACAAATAAGGTAGATTCAGTTCTAACAGCCTTCATTTAACATACAAATCACCTCAGAGATGTACAGTGGCATGCTGCATCTCTTTCCATGTCAAAAGATCTGTTAGCTTAAAAACCTAAAACTCTGGATATGATATGACTATTTCCAAGTCCATGAGTGTTGTTTCTGCACTGCCGTTAAAATCTTTTATACACACAGACTGCTAACTTTGCACTGTAAGATATTGTGGTAGTCTGCACAGATGCATTAAGAAGAACTGTGCTCAGGCTTTTGGTTTAACACCTGAAAAAGCCACAAACAAAATGCTCTAGTGTAGAGTACAGCTTCCTCTGAGCAAGCTGGGGAAATGTACTCGGTCTGGCTGGGATGGAGTTAACTGACATCACAGCAGCCCGCATAGTGTTATATCTTGGATTTGTGGCTAAAACACTGTTGATAACATGCTAATGTTTTGGTTAACATGCTAGTGTTTTGGTTAGTGCTGAACAGTGCTTGCACCACATCAAGGTGCACGGCTGCTTTTTCCCCACTTTGTCCCCACAGTGAGTAGGCTGGGAGTGGGCAAGAAATGGTGAGGGGACAGAGTTGGGACTGCTGACCCAAACTGGCCAAAGGGATATTCCATGCCATATAATGTCAAGCTCCACAGTAAAACCCAAGGCAGATGAAGAAGGAGGAAAGTGTTGACTTCCCAGGTTACCACTGTCTAGAGACCGGCTGGGCATGTCTGCCTAGGATGGTGGTGACTGAGTACCTTTGCTGCGCTTTTTTTTTTTCTTTCTCTTTCCTACACTTACTAAACTGTCTCTATCATGATCCATGAATTTTTGCACTGTTTTTCGTCCTATTTTCTTTTGCCATCCCACTGGGGTGGGGGAGTGAGCAAGCAGCTGTGTGGGTACGTGCCTGCTGGCCTGGGTCAACCCACCACAAGAAAACATAGCAGACCTGAAACCTTAGGACTAATCCTGTCATTCCTCACATACAGGGACAAGCTGAGCAACTTAACTCTCCAGTTCAGAGACTCACAACAGAGAAGCAGTTTTGGTACAGCTCTATCAGTTTTTGCCTTCCAGAAGATACCTCAGAGTAGCCTGTGTAAATGCTTCCTCCTCATTTCATGGTAAAGTCAAACTGTCGCGCTAAATCACCTTCAGCAGCGGTCCACTGAAGTCATTTGACTTCACCTTGCAATGCACTAGAAGTATCTAAATGGCAATTACGGGTCTGAGAAGCAGCTGAAGTTGTTGCTGCCTCTCAGCCATCAGTTCCCTAACTGTAACTGAGAATGCGCAGACACGTCAGGCAAAAACACACAATTCCCTGCTAGCAGGCACACTAGCAACAAACTTGGGACCAACAGCTGTAGACACAGTATGTAATTTGTATGCTCAGGTAAAAGAAGGCAAAGGGTTTTGATATGCTTTTCTGCCATTTTATGCTACTCTTTTCTTCCAACAAATGCAAAATAAAATTAATCTAAGAAGCTATACTCATTCAACATTCAGATCATAAATGAAAATATACAAGAAAGAAGAAACTAAAAGGTTAAGGTATTCAGAAGCAGTAACTCACAATTGCACGTACTGTAGGCAGCTGAGCATGTACCTTATCAGGGGAACACTAGCTGTACGGATCAGTTAACTTTATGATACAACCTTTACTTTTTATTATTTCCTGATCTGGTGTTCAATTTTACAACCTTATTGCAAGTTACTTCGCTAATAAAGCATTTCTTATAAAATTTGACTGTATTACTTAACCTTTACACAGGAACAAAGATGTCAAAACAAGTTAAAGGCTAATGTCTAAGGGTATTATTTTTACCCTTGGGAAACAAATTGAGCTTTCTGCCTTGTCACTGTTTCAAAATTCATCATTAAAAGCTATGTAATACAACAAGTTGCTATCTTTAACCTTGCACCACGTGTTCTTCAGATTTCACTAACATGCTTACACCAAACGAGTTGTATGTTTCCACTAAATACATTTAAAACTCAGTTGTGCTATTAGTTGAAGCAATTAGTGCAAGATCCAGCAAAAAAACTATTTGGTCCTGAAGAGTTTAAATGCTTTATCTGGAAAAGTTAATGAAATATTTACAATGTTGTTATTAATGAAGATTAGAGGTGGATTAAAATGGCATTTGGAAAATAAATCAGACAATTAAATAGGTTTTCAGAACAGTGGAAATTCCTTAGGGTCCAAGGAAAGAATAGTCAGAATGCCTATACTAAGAAGTACATTTTGAAAACACTTAGTTTTTAGTGCCACAGAACTCCAGATTGCAGAAACTGCCTTCATGTCAACATCAACATTAGAGATTGTAAGCACTGTGATGCTTAATGCTGACCAGCTGCTCCTTGAGCTTTGTTTTAAAGTCCCTTCAAGATGTCTTTAACTGCAGCACCTTCCGTATTCAGCATGCTGTGTTAATGATGGGGCTATTCAAAACGTTCATTAGTATTTGAAATGATGTGACTATCAGATTAGTTAAATCAGTTACGTGGTCTCGAGCTACATGGAGGAGAAGGGTGATGCTATAAATGAAACTGCCATTGTAGTTGAATTTTTATATTGCATTTCATGCACTTCTGCAGAAGATGGAAAAAATTGGCTGAACTGGAAAATCCTAAATGAGTCAAGAGAGGTGATCCAGAGCAGGGGTGGTAGAAGAGGCAGTGCAGGACTGTGTGCTCCCTAGATAAGTGGATTGCCTGACAGAGGTACATCTCTCTTGACTGACCGTAAAGGGGTGACTACACCTTGGCTTAAACACTTCAGTTAGTTTCCTTAAACTAGGAGATGTGGCTGCTGGCCAAAGAGCGTATGAAAATAAGTTGTATGACTAAGAAAATATTGATTAAAATGGAAAGTATGCAGATTATTTTGACTGAAACAACATTATTTGTTGGTAGAACATATAAATTAGTTCAATCCTTAGTTTTACATAGTCCATATTGAGGCAAAAACACTCTTTGAGCCTAACCGTATGCATAAAGACTTGCACTGTTTAAAAAATTTATTTTTTAGTCTGTTATCTTATTTTTTAGCTTTTTTATATTTCTTTATTATCTTACAGGAGTGCTGTGACCCTTCTAATTCATTTGAGCAGAGAAAAGCAGAAATTTATCAAAATTTAGGGAAAGAGAGGAAAGTTTTACATGCTAGGAGTTCCGACTATTAAAAGGAAAATGTGGGAGTTTTTCTTTACATGTCCTTGTTATGTGGAAAAGCTGAAGGACTGGTCAGCAGCAATTTTTGTTGTGGTGTTCCCAGATCAGGGAGGGGGAGGAAATCATTCTACGGGCCATAAACAGGAATGCATATATTGTGAAAACAAATGTTTTCAATAAAAAGTGATTTGTCCCAGTCACTACTTACAGTACACAGTGAATTGTTTTTGTTCCAAAACTTATGGAAAACAACTAGTTATAATGCAATTTTAGATTTTGTATCTGTACAAATGAAAATCATAAATACTACTGGTATATAAAAAATAAAATAGCTGTATTTAAGAGTAGGGAGGTAATACCTCATGTATTCACATGACAGCTGAGGCTTCACTTCGGATATCCTTTGACCCTCACACTGTGAAGATCAGAAAGCTTCAAAGAAGAACAGCATTAAGAAAGCTGCAAGATACAGTGAACAAGATGGGAAGGACATCTAGTTTAAACAAAAAAAAAAAAGGAAGTTTTAGGGAGTTTTTTGAGAGAAACAAGATGAAAGGGAGAGAATTGTTCATGGTACACCATGGAGAATATTCACCCAAAACAAAACAAATTTCTATTAGATGTGAGGACAAACCTCCAAATAAGAGTTACTCATCAGTGGAGCAGTCTGCCAAGGGAACCCCCTGAGATATCACAAGAGGAAATACTTAAAGGGAGATTAGATAATATACTCAAAATAGTGCAGCAGATAAACCTGTAAAATACGTAAGAGGCTGGAGTAGATAACTTCTTTCAGCCTATACTCCGGAGTCTTTTTTTAGTACTTTACATACAAAAATCTCCTTATAAAATTTGGCTTGCAATAGTAGGTAAGATCCTGTCCTACAAAGACTTAGCCATTTTAAGATTCTGTAAATATGCAAGTAGCCTCACTAAATTCAGCTTAACTTACTTCATATCATAGAGAGTGGTCAGAAATTTTCAAATAGTTTCTCCTCTCTAAGTGTCTGAAAATTGTTTTAACAGCATGTGAAGGATTCTAGCTTAAGACCAGGGTACGGGGGATAACAGGCAAATTTCCATCTACTTTAAAGGAAACACATCTCCCCTCTTCTTCCATTGCTTCCTGTTACCCAAGGCTTGCTGCTGAGTGGTATATGAACCTCCTGAGACTGGAGCCTTCTTCCCAAGTGTTCACAGGATTTTGTCACATTTACCCTAAAACCTTCCTCTGATGTAGCTTTCAGATGTATGGAAATGGCACCTCCAGGAGATCCACAGGAAACAATAGAACGGAGACTTTATCATGCCAGGCCTCTCCACCATCATTCTGTTCTCCATTGCTCCAGCTGCTGCTCTTGTGGACTTCCCACATGGGATCTGCACAGCTACTCACCGCCCCAAAGCAAGGGAAAACCATTACCCTGCCAAACTCTCTGCTCTCTCAGGCAGCATGTAACACCTGGTATAATATGCTGTGCGGGGATATTAAGTTCAAGCTCACTTATCAAGTCAACTCTCAGATACCTGTGTTGCAAGTCGCAGAAGAATAATCATCTCCATATATACGGATGCCACCTTACCCTAATGCAGTGTCTCCTGTAAATCAGACACCTGAGATAGGAAAAAACTTACCAGATTCTAGATATCAACAATACAGCTGTCTCCACTTCTGAGCTAAACACTGCAGACTGCTCCTGTATTCAATGGTGAAAAATAGGCACTTCCAGGGCTCAGTTCAGCTGAGCTATTTTGGGTATCTGCTTTAGGAATTATGCCCTGTAACTGCCTATTTTTCCCCTGGGACTGGAAAATGAACATTGTTCGCTGACTTAGACACTTTACCAGCTGAGTCCCACCTTCAGATATTTATTTTTCCACAGAATCGGGTATCATCTTAGTAACTACTGCAAGAAATTAATTTGTCCCAGGTATGCTGATGTCGTTCAGCAGAGAACTCCTCCGCACCCTTGGCTGGATCATGAATTAAGAGCAAAGTGGTCAAAGAGTAGGAAAGTGTCACATCTGCCACTGGAGAAACAGAACCAAATCATCATATATCCCGTATTCTGTAACCACTGTCAGGATCCCTTGAGACATCAGGAGATGCTGTTATGGACAAAACTTCCTTTCGGAAAAAAGTTTGGCTACTTTGTTATTTCGGCTAAGTAGATTCGTGTTTGCAAATATTTGGTGTGGACAGATTAGTCAGTTATCTTATTTTTTAGCTTTTTTTATATTTCTTTATTATCTTACAGGAGTGCTGTGACCCTTCTAATTCATTTAAGCAGAGAAAAGCAGAAAGCTAGAATCTTTTCTCTTCCTTTCCTTTCCTTTCCTTTCCTTTCCTTTCCTTTCCTTTCCTTTCCTTTCCTTTCCTTCCCTCCCCTTCCCTTCCCTAGCCGTTAAAAGGGCTGGAGGGCACGTCCTGTGAGGAGAGGCCGAGGACGCTCGGGCTGTCCAGCCTGCAGACGAGGAGGCCGAGAGGCGGCCTCACTGCCCTCTGCACCGTCCAGAGGAGGGGAAGCGCTGAGGGAGGTGCCGGCCTCTGCTCCTGGTCACCGAGGGCAGGACGGGTGGGAACGGCACAGAGCTGTGCCAGGGGAGGGTCAGACGGGACGAGAGGAAAAATGTCTTCACCATGAGGGTGGTCAAACACTGGAACGGGCTTCCCAGAGAGGTGGCTGATGCCCCAAGCCTGTCAGTGCTCAAGAGGCATTTGGACAATGCTCTCGACAGCATGCTTTAACTTCTGGTTAGCACTGAAGTGGTCAGGCAATTGGATGGTCTTTGAAGGTACCTTCCAACTGAACTATTCTAAACAAATTCTAAATAATTCTTTCCTCTTTCCTCCCCTCTCTCCTCTCCTCTCCTCTCCTCTCCTCTCCTCTTTCCTCTATTCCATTCCGTTCCACTCCATTCCATTCCATTCCTTTCCATTCTAGAAACCTCCTTAAACTGGAGAGATTGCTGCTGGATAGGCACATGTTGTATCTCCTTTTGTTGTTCCCATCTCATCTTCATAATCCACAGTNTTTCCTTTTCCTTTTCCTTTTCCTTTTCCTTTTCCTTTTCCTTTTCCTTTTCCTTTTCCTTTTCCTTTTCCTTTTCCTTTCTTTCCAGGTAAGTTCCTTATGAACCACACTGCACTCTGCTCTAAGTGGAAAACCAACAGGTCTGTGATTGCAATTCGGCTCCACATTTGATTAATTTTAAAAGGAATTAGAACTGCTAGAATGATAATAAAAAAAAGTTGTCAAGTAGCAAGTCTACAGAATATTACACAAACATATGGTATAATCCATGTTAATCGCAAGACAGAAATAAATGCTCAATTAATGAAAAATACAGAAAAGAAGTTTAGTTAAACCTAACCATTAAGAAAACTCTTCTGCCTATATGTAGGAAAACTCTTCTGATCTATAGGTAGGAAAATATAGTTACTGTCCTTGGGGCTTCATTGTTGAGGCAAAAACATCTACTTTTATTTCTTTTCTTTTTCCTCTGTTGCTTAAACACCTCTCATTACTCTTTCCCAGTAATACAGAGGGTGTAATTGAAGGAAGAAGTGGACAAAATTGTTCAGCCCCTGATGGAAAATGCTGCAGCACATATTTTTATGAATTTGCAAATACTACCAGCTGTCTCTAAAAACTGATGGTAGTACTGTTTTCTTTTCACCAAGGGAATTTTCAGTTTAAAACAGAGTTAGAAATACAGCATTTACAAAAGGAAAAAAAAAAAATTTTGTTTACTTTGAGAACTCATGGATTGGGGAAAACAGGAGAGTTTTAAAGGGGTATGTGTTTTTATATCCTGAAGGTGCTAGAATAACGTAAAATGGTTAGAAATTGCTGCGAGCAAAGCCAAGAAGTGAAGGAAACTTTCAATCCCTGGGGAAAAAAAAAAAAAAAAAAAAGCCCTACTTCTTTCAGCTTTTTGTAGCTGAATATAAGCTTTCTGCACACTTTGGCACAAAAATTGATTTAAAAAAACGCAACAGGAAAGTTTATTACTTGGAACATACCCCAAAAGGAAACATCAGTATTTACACAAAAATTTTTAAAAACTGATTTCATTTTGCATAAAATAATTACTTATGCTGTTGCAGAAGTTAAATATCATTCAGTTAACAGACCACAAAATGACAATGAGTAAAACCTGCCCTTCTTTTACGCTAAGAGACATGCAAGTAGAAGAAGCCATACTTCAAACACCTGTCTCCTCCCATTTGGAAGGCAAGTGCTTGAAGGTGGCTTGCACTTGAAAAAAGGAGGAAATTCTTCATTTATACTGTGCTGAAAGTCTGAAATAGGAAGGGTAGCAACAGAGGATGCTATGACCTCGACATCTGTAACTAGCTAAGTAGAAACATGCTAGATCAGTACCTAAAGGGTACATTTACATAGAAAACACTACCATTTGATATCATTCAGGAACGAAGAAATGATGTGCATTCCCAGCAAATCAACAGCCCAAGTGCGATGTCTCATGATACTCCAATAATGGAAACATGGCATCTTAGAGCACACAGGGAGACAAATCTTTAGCTGTTTACATTTATTAAGCACTACTACTTACATTAAAAAAAATTATATTTCATAAGGTCTTCAGTATTAACAGTTGGCTCAAGTGAAGTTCCAGTTCAGATAAATACACTTCATGCTTGACATCTCGAAAAAAAATTCAATCACACTGATTGAAGTGTGATTGACCTTCCACTTCTTTACTTGAGCAACTGTATACAGTTATAGAATCATAGAAGGGTTTGGGTTGGAAGCAACCTTTAACTCCCCTGCCATGGGAAATGACATTTTTCACTAGATCAGGTTGCTCAAGCCCTATCCAACCCGACTTTGAACACCCACGTCCAACAAAATTCATGGCAGATTTCTAAACATTAAAAATCAGCAGGACTCTGAGTCACTCAGCTACATTTGAAAATGTGGTCTTGCTTCAGGATTATTCAAAAACAATAGGCTCTGGTCTGCATCCAGCCCTCAAGTAAATTTTGCACCAGACTTCACTGTGCTCCAGGTCTGTAACATCTATCACACTCCTGAGAAGAAACTCCCAATTTCCTTCCCCTCTTCAAGTCTTTTCCCAGTACAACTCTCTAGTTACCAGCTCTGAAAGCGATGTGCAGTATCTAGCCGGCCCAGTTCACTGCTTTCTGCTAAGCAACCTCAGTGCAATAACGTAAATGATTTCAGTAACTAAGTGGTCCTGTCCTACATCATCAGCTGGAGCTGCTTTTCATTTCAAACAGTGGCTCTTCTTCCACGTTTGAGAGCTCCTTGAGCTGAAGGTTTAACAGTGACTTTTGCAGCAGTCCCATTTTCTTTCAGAAAGTGTGTGCCACTTCCTGTGTTTCTGTTTCTAAACCACCAAGGAAGGGAAAGAAATAGTGGGGCAGGGATGCAAACACAAAGAGCCAAGCTGGACAACTCAGCAGCATCCTAGAAGTATCTAGATGTGGATATATGGATAGATGTGGAGCTTGGCAATTATTGGATATTAGCATTAAATGCCACAGAAGCTAAACAAGAGAATTAAACAACAGATACCACTGCTAGCAAGTTACACCAGGGCCACCTACTAGGAACCAATCCCTTCAAAACACTTGTGCCTATAGAAGGAAAGGCAAGCATAGGTGGGTGGGGATATGTGTATAGGCTTAAGCTACTTATTGATACAAGAGCTCCACACCCTTATCTTCTCAGATGTCTGCAACATATTTCTGTTCGACCAGCAACAGGAACAATCAACCAACCACTAAGGCCGGGCTGCAACGCTGGTAGCTGGGGTGACCCCAGCTGTTCGTTTGTTGACAGGTTACTGAGCTGCTTGGAAAAGAAAAAATACTGCTGACATTTGATTCACCTCTGCAGGGTTCAGGTGACACATCCAGCCCACTATATATTATGGCTTCCTGTACAGCTGGAAAAAAAACCAAAAACAAACAAACAACAACAACAACAAAACCCACCTATGAATGAAAAAATCACGGTGAGAAGGAGAACTTCTTTGCTGCTCACGGCATATGTGTAACAACAGCAATGGGGAAAGTCTGTTCATGCAAAAGCAACAGACTGTTCAATGGCTTGCCTTCCAAGTTACATGGAATATGCTGAATACTGTTTCTAGTACTCATCTATTAAAGAGGGTTCTGTACATATTAAATGGTTGCTTGGCTAAACCCATCATGTTGTATTTGCTCCCAAAGTATGGAAGGAACGGACATTTTTCAGGCTGCTTAGGGTCAAGATTTAACCCTGGGCAATGCCTTCAGGAAGACTGGGAGAAGGCAGAACTCCTTTCTCCACTTTCAGAGAATGGTGGTGCTAACATGCAGGGAACAGGAGAGTGCTATATACAAATACTGCCCTCTATTCTATAGTCATTCACGTAACTATGACAGCCAGTGAGATGTACCTCCCCTGCTGAAACCCAGCGGAGGCTGTTCAGGTGGTGTACAGTGACCTCTGTATACCATCCACACTTCACAGTTCTCTGAAGCCCAGGGGTTCCTGCAGTAGGTTGTGCATATATTTACTAACTCAGTTCCTAAATGTAGTGGTTTCTGATTTTGTTTTCCTTTTTGGGCCCCTAAAGATATGACAAGCCAGCTCATTAGCATAACAGTAAGATGCCCCAGCATGCGTGATACTAAGGTTTTAAGACATCACTGGCAGTAAGATGCTAGCAAACAGATAACAAAGCTACTAATGTTCTGTTCCACTTCAGTTTGGCCAGCGAAGGCTTTGGAGCTGGTTAGGAATTCTTCTCTTATTTATTTATTTTTTTGTTTCTGGTTTCTGTGGTATGAAGCATGTATCCCTTGGGATTCCTCTTCAGAAACATGTCAGCTTGAGGTTTCTTTTTATTTCCAGCAAACAAGAAGATAATTGAAACCCTTCCTGAGTTACAGCTATGTTTCCTGCTGGAGAGACTGACAGATCCAGTAAAAAGCACAGAGGACACTGAAAATGCGAAAGAGCATTTTGCTGAATTTGCCATGTTATTCCCTTCATACTTGTAACATATACTGCAGTTTCCTGGACCAGACTACAGGTTCTAAATCCTAAAAGGCAAATCGCAAGAGATACTTGAAAACCAGACAGGAGCAGAAAGATTTTTATTTTTCTGTAGTTAATGAAAGTGCCAAACCCATCCCTGTACAACACAGCATGCCAGCCTGGCTGCTGGGGGGCATGGGGGATGCAAACCCCACGGCCATTCACCACCTGCTTTCTCTGCCAAGAGTCATTATAGCCCTCTGCCAGTTGTAGAGGCAGACTTGTTTGTGCCGGGAACACCTGCCCAGGAAGAGCGGTGTGGATATCCCCACTTTGGGGACCGACCAGCTCTCCAGCTGCTTCTCTGAGAAACTGGGATCCTCTCTGCTGAGTCCCTTTATGGGGGGACATTCATTTCCTACTGTATTTGCAATAAGCCTTACCCCACAGACCAGCTGGACCTAACGTAAAGCCCATCTGTGAGACATGGTAACTAGAGAAAGCTGATATGGTTATAGGGTATAAAGGATTTTTGTCTGACATGATGTGAATGTAAGGGACACTCAGGGTTGGTGCTTATAGCAACTAGAGCTAGCTGGGGATTCTTTTTTTCCTTCATTGGAAATGTGTCTGTTTCGCAGAAAAGAAACCTTTCCACTCAAATAAAAATGTTATTGCAAAATGTTTACCAGGCTCAGGACAGAATCTTTTATCAAATGAAAAAGCCAGCTGCTGGATAGGGAATACAGGCCTACCGAGTCTGCCTCCATGCTATACCCATCTCGCACGCCTTTTTGGAGGAATCTGTTGGCAAGCAGCAGCAGATATTGGCTGCCCCTTGGGGCATCCAGCACAGAGCAGGGCAGCCAGGGCAGCAGCGCTGTGCTGGATGGGCCATGGGACTCTACAGGAGTTGGTGTTACATGTGGGTAAGCTCAGAGAATAGTTTCCACTGCATGGACCATGTATCTCTTGCATGATCAGATGTACACATTTCTCTAAGGACTCAATGTGGGAACCTCAGACACAGTCTTGGGTTTATCAGATTTGAAAGGACCACAGAATAACCAGCACTGTGCCAGATCAGGTATAAAATGTGGAAATTTTATATTTATCTACCAAATTCATAACCAGGGTATCATAACGATAGCTAAACTACAGATTTCCCAAAGATTAAAACAGACAAGGAAAAAAAATCCCACTTGCTGTATTTTTACATGATGCATTGAACTGCTGTTTCCCATTTTTGTATTGAAAGGGAAAGGTCATTTGAGCACCAGATTACTTCTGTCTTGCCCTGGAATCACATTCAAATACACATGCACAAATAAAGCATCATTGCTCAATTCTTTAAGCTACATTAAGTTCTTGGCAAAAAGACTCTAGATTTTATAATGCTTGTTTTAACTTTGTCATACATAAGTTTGCATAAAAGAAAGGGAAGAATATTGTGGATTTACTCAAATTTTGTTTGTAAATAATAAAGATTACTCTCTACTATGAACTAGGAAGTGAAGAGTTGTAGCTATCACAGTCTCAGACTAAACATGGGGTCATGGATATCTTTTTGGCCTCTGCTTGAGAAGGCTGATTGGATGAGAAAGATGGAAAGAAAAGATTTCATAATCTAACAACCACAGCCCAGTGAAAAAACAGCTATTGCCTTTTTGAGTACAAATAAAGGACTTGCATTTCCTAAATGTATGTTCTTTTTACCATAAGATGTGCTATTAAATTCACAGGCTAATATATAGGATATAAGGATTTGAGTGGATAATGCACTAAGACCAAAATTGAAAACACAGCATAAAAAGTAAAAAAGGGAGACAGGCCTGCAGATAATTTGTACCCTTGAAAATCTATTCCAATATTCATTTTGAATAAAATAGAAGGGGGAAGAGAGGGTAAATTTTTCTTTATATTTTCTTCCAAAAATAAGAAAATTGTTGGAGCAGCTATGTGACAGCAACAAAGCACATTATCAGGTGGTGGAAGAAAAGAAGGGAAGCATCAGCTGATTCTAACAAACCTTTTCTCTCAGAAAATGAGTGAGCATTCCTGAAGTTGTTTCCTGACAGGACATAAGCAGCTAGGATAAAATCTGTAGGAATCACTCAGTCCCTAACATGCAGGTGAAATCTGTCCACAGCAGAAAAAAAGACAAAATATTTTGAGTGATATGCAGAAGCATCATTTCTATGTTTTAGAATTACAGACCAACCAATTAAGTCACAGAGCTAATTAGAGCAGACCAACAGCTGAACTGATCTTTGGCACCAGCTACTAGTCTCTGGACTAGGATTCATTCTCGCTCATGGCTGCTGTTTGAAGTACTCCAGTTATACTCCTGCAGGACCACACATTAGGTATACATTAAGCAGAGGTGCTCTCTTGGGGATGTCTACCTTTAACCAAGCCAGCTCAGGTGTGCAAGTTGTGCAGCGAGCAGCAGAAAGACAAGCTGCCCAGTTATCAAACTTTTTTGGTGGGTTCTGCAATCCATGTTGAGCTTGATGATGTCCTAATGACCTTGTACCTGCACCAAGGCTAGCTGGTTATTCTTGCTGCTCCTGAAAGTGAGGAGCTGTCATCATTTTGACTTCAATACATGCTACCTCCCACCCCCACCCCCTTTAAGAAATATCATCTTTTTTTACTGCCCTGGTACTTCACAAGTCACAGCTTCAAACACACATAAGGTATATAACACAGCATCCTACATGTCTCCTCCAAAAGGCAGCCACTTTCCTGTAGAATGCAATTGCAGAGTCTGGGTCTCCCACCAGTACAATAGCCTGAGCCACAATAGTAGAGCTTAATTTGTTTTACATATGGAAGACTTTATAGAGTTTAAAATGTACTACACACATCTCCACGCTGTGGTTGGATTTTATGGCAAGACTACAGGGCTAGATGATAAAAAATATAATGCAGTTCCTGAGTGGTTCACTGTAGACTAGATGTTGGAAAAATATCTTTGCATAAACAAGAACGCCAATAACGCTTGTGAAGCGACAGAGGGGCGTGGAAGTCAAACACAAGCAATAGAAAAAGCTATCTATCCAAACACACAGGAGGAGAAACACTGCGTTTTATGACAAAATATGAATCACTTCAGCACGCTGAGCATAACGGAGCATGGTAGTCAGCCACCACCGCTCAGATGCCACTGAAAGAAACTGTTTCGATCTTCATGGTGCTGCAAGGCAGATATGGTCCACCCCCACTGCAGCCCCTTGCCCTCTACCCCTCAGGTAGTTAGTCAGAGGTCTTTAAACCTGTTAGTAGTGGTACTTCCTAAATGTCCAGTTACGAGTACTTCAATTTCCCCCCCAAATTACTCCACAGACTACACATCCGCTATTGTAATTTGCATCTTGATGGAAAGCATGTCTAGGGAGGCCTGGAGAAGCTACGTATTTATGCTTTCTTCCCACTGCAATTGACCTACCGCTCTTTCCCAATTTTTTTCAGCCATCTCTTTTCTTAGCTCCATTTTCTGCCTAATTCAACTATTTAAACCAGGAAGGAGAAATGCTACAACCAGATTATATATTTAAATTTGCCCCACCCCATCCAAAGTTGCAAGAGGCTGAAGAAAAGGTCTTCCTCTGGTGCTCATGGATGTTTCTGCCCCGTGGATCTGTTTGCTTTCCACCCTCCTGGCTGCTCAGGAGCGGCAGCACGGTCTGGAAAGCCATGCCTGTATCAGTCATGTTCAGAGCTATGTTCAGCTTCTTGGGACGGTGTCAGCGTGGTTACAGGTGGTTAAGCAGCCGAAAATAACCAATCTCCCTGGGGCTGCGGGTTAGTGCCCAGGTAGCAGCCTGGGGAGGGGGAGCTCTGCATGACTGAGTGGCCCCCTGCAGCGTCAGACTGGTGGCTGGTGAGCAGGGGAGATGCGGGAGCAGAGGAGTTACAGCATTTGGGACTGGGTGATACGAAATCCTGCTCCTCCTCCACAGCTACGGCCCTTTTTGATTCTCACAGTACATGGAGCCAGGTCTTCCAAGCTGCCCCTGTGTATTGGAAACAAGCCCTGCTCCTGACATTTGCCTCCCTCACATCTCCCTCGCGCAGTTACTTCAGCTTTTGTGAAGTGTTTCAGATGGATCAGTATTTTATTCAAAAAAGGAAAAGGGAATGTGCAATAAATACAATGGTTTGGCAAGCAAAACCTCTACATTGCTGTTAAATGTTTTGTTTGGTTTTCCAGGAGAACTCTTTACGTACTTCTAATGAATCTCAGCCTCTGAGATGCTAACAGGAACAACCATGGCCTCGCAGCAATGTCCCTCTCCCTGCAGACCACATGCCTCTTTTCACTTAGAGTATATGCTTCTCACTCGCTTTTTCAGAGCCTCATTGCTGCCAGCTTCTGGGTTTGCCTGTGTCAGTATTTTCCTACTTACTTCTGCAGGGTATGATTACAATTGCTCCTCAGACAGCCCTCTGACACAGCACCAGGAATGGGTGTTATAGTGCTGGATTAAACCTTCTACCAAATGCAAATTGCAAACCTTCCTGTGCATAAGGAGAGGCCAGCTGTAGTGCTAGTCAGGTTTTCCTCATGACCATCTCTTAAAATGTATATTTAAAGTAAGTTGGTCTTTGTTTCACATGGTTTTGGAAGTTTTCATTTGATACCTTCATGCTGTGCACCATATATTAATTCCCTTGGATGACATTTGCTTTGGGGAGTCAAACTACCCATTTTTCACCCCTTCCTTTCGACTGAGTGATTTACCAGATGTGACAAAGAGAACCCAAAAATGTGTAACTAGTCTGAAAGAAAAACAGATGATCCATTTCTGGTTTAATCACTGTGTTATGCCGGAATAATTCAACCAGGGCATATAACGGATGAAGAAACCACTCCATTTTTACCCACAAAGCTTTTGCACTGTCCCTAACAACCTCTGGGACAGCTTCAGTCCCTTGGATACTGTCTTCCACCAGGGAAACAAAACTATCAACCTCAAGAGGAAAAGGTGTACCAAAAAGTAAACAAAACTATCAACCTCAAGAGGAAAAGGTGTACCAAAAAGGATCAGATGAGTAAGTAACCCACAGGTCTGGAAGACCCACATGCAAGGAAGCAGAACAGCAGTCAACCATGACGATGACAAAGGGAATTGCAAAACAAATCTAATATCTACTGAGGTTATGCAAGGCCCTGATCCAGTGCTGCCACAAAGATGTAGTGCCTCCCTTCTGCTTATCTGCCACCAAAACTAGAGCCCAAATGGCCTCTCAATGAGATGGGTCAGGGAAGCAATCTTGCTGAAAGATACCTTATCTAGTTGGATTCATTATAGAAAGAACTGCTCCTTGCCTAGCTCTCACCTTGGAGCAATACATACGCTGGTGCCAACACAGAAGATATAGTGGGAACAAGACCTGCAGCCCCTCCTGGTTGCTGTATATATTATGCTAATGTAAATAACTGCCCAAGTCAATAACTGGCTTTACACCATGAAGTCTCTGAAATTCCTTCTGTTCTTTGTAAAATTTGATACCAGCTGTGTGACAGAGAGAGGACAGGCAGACAGACATACAACCATGTATATAGACACACAAATGATATTAAGGCTGTTACGGATGTTTGCAATCACAAATATTTTAATTTTATAATACTATATCCTTAGTTTATACCACTCCTGGAAAATAAAGTACCAACCTTAAAGTTCTTTTTTCTGCCCCCTCAGTTGGTGTAACTACTGTAATATCTGCAGACTTAATTTTACACAATGAATTTTACATGATATGAATGTTTGTGTTCTTTTGCTTTTCTTGAGGGTTAATGTTGGTAAATAAACTTCAACTAAGAGTGAAGAGCTAATTTAAGACCTCCAAATACTGACTTTGTACTCTGCTAATAGAAGTGGTTCTAAAACCTACAGCTACATGCTGCTTTCCTCACGGTGCCCGCTTCTGCTGGTCTCTGACCACACTTGTTGGAGACCTGACACAGTTAGGTAGCACCAGCCAGGAAGGGATACGGACTCAGACCCCAGCAGCAGTGCCAGCATGTCCTCCTGCCTCCTGCTCAGACAAATCAGCACGTCAAAGAAGAGGACTGTGTGGCACAGGAGCAGCACTGCATCCCCAGCCTATGCAGCTTCTCATGGTAGACTCACTATGGGCAGGAACCCTGACATCTAAAGTGAACTTGTGCTTTTGTCCTACCAGTTTGCTATCCAGATTGCTTAGAATGGCTGCTCTACTTGCAATATTTTGACACACTTTATATCATCCATAAATTTTATTAGTTTTACATTTACTTTTCCAGTAATTTATAAAAGAGTATTTAATAGAGCTGACCTGTAACTGATCTCTGCAAAATCCCATTTGAAATACTTCTATCCAATGATAAATCTTCTATGGTACTACTTTGATATATACCAAGTGCTTATATCCCTTTAATTTGCATTTAATCAATATCAGATAGCGTTGACTTCTAATTGAACTAACATGCAGTTCAGTGCTTTACAAAAAGCAATTTATGTGGAGTGTAAACAATTGCTTTAATGAACCAACCTTATCAGAGGAATAAAAAGAGGTTTATCTTACAAGACTCACAAGTCATAAAACCTGTTTTACTCACATCATTCCCATCTTCTAAACCTTAAATAATTAAATCCCATATAAGCATTCTGATTTTCATCCTTCTGTCTAGGACTGACATCAGCCTGGTTGGTCTAATAGTTTCAGTCATTCCACCTATCGTTTCCAGCTACTGGTATGGCCTTAGCACGCACCCTCCTGCCTGGAGCCTCTTTGCTGTCAGGAAGATAACTCAGGTTTTCTGTCTGAATAATATGATATTAACAGATTCATCCAGTTATATTGAAAAGTACAGGCTTTTCCATATTCTTCATAACATCCTTTCCTGAATATTTACAGTTGTGTTGTGAATTCAAGTAGCATCACAGAAGGCAGAAAATGCTATGACTTCAGCACATGCAAAGATCCCCATGTAGTTTCTACTATTCAAAATTCTAGACAGAGAAAGCTGCTATTGAAGCTCCAGAAGAGTCCAATATTTGCAGCTTTATACAGCATAGTGCTTAGATGATTCTCCTTCTACAATATCAGGACAGACATGCAAGACTTTTGATTTTGTAAACCTTTGAGCTCTCATTTGAATGCTCTTCCAGTTTCTTACCCAAAAAGTGTCTTGGTGCTTTCTTGTTACAAATTACTCTCTCTCCCTTTTAAATACTGGCTAGCTGGCATGAACGCATAGCGTAAGAGTTATCCTGCTGGACTGATGATCAGACAGACAAGTGAACTGTTATGAAGAAGTAGTAAGACACCCCTACTGTCCTGTTTCCTACAACAGATCACAAATCCAGTATGGTCATCCCATCAAATCTCTTTGAGGAGAGAAAAGAAACAGCACAGGCAGGTACCAAAGAGATGGGCACAGGAAAAGATCCATAATTAACACCTGGATGCAGAAAAACATCAATTTCCATACGAAAAATACTATATTTCCTGGCATGTAGGGGAAAAAATGCCAATTCTGAATTACACAGTCGCAGCACTCAGCAGCTGCAGCTTAAGATGAATGAGAAATTCTTCTTTTGCTCCTTACAGCTGACCTGAAGTTTTCTCTCTTTTTATATCAAGTTGTTCTGAGAATGACTAATGGGGTTTCTCAAGGAACTAGGACACCTGGGAGAATGTACCATGAGTATTCATATCTAGTTTTCACAAACAGCCTAACAACATCAAAACGGATGGAACAGAAATACTGCGAAGTATATGAAGTACAAGCAGTGACAATAAAACTCAATCTTTTTCCAAGTTGTTGTAACCACAAAAGTTCTGTTGAGTGAAAAGTATAAACTCCAGCTTAACATGCTGGAGGGCACAAGCAAAAGAAAAGAAGCTTTTATACTGACATACAGAAAATTAATTCTTCCCATCTGTAGGTATGCAATTCCACAGCAGTGACAGAAAACAATTCAGGATGTTAGCACTTCATTTTCAGCTGTCACTTAAAAACAACTAGTCCCTTTACTCTACCTGACCTCCAATTATGTCAAATGCATTTAGCTTGCTTTGGAAAGATCCACTGAACATTTTTGTTTAAGGGCACTGGAAGCCTGAGAAGAAAAAGTTGAAAGATCTGAGAAACGTTTCTGTCATTTGGTTTTCACAGAGGAGTGATGCAACGGTTAAAATTTAGCAACATGATGTTTAGCCACATATACAATCTGGCCATAGCATTTCGAATTAACTGCAACCTATTCAAAATCTGGTATTTTCAATTAACTGGAGCTTATTCACATCTGGCAAGCTAGCAAACAGAGCGGGAGAGTGTTACAGCAGCTTAGCGGAAGCCTGCCATGAATACACATTTGGACAGCCTGGGAGAGCATCAGTGTCACTCTGGGAATGTTCCTGGCATGGTAAAAGAAAAACATCAAAGACATTACTGATTTAAAACTGCCTCCAAGAGTGCAATCTGTAGTGACAGGAAATGGAAAAATTATCCTCAAAGGGACTGTGAAGAAAGAGCTAGTCCAACATGATAGTGGGTTCCACACATAAAGCTTATGTTTTGTCAAAAAACTCACTAAAGCAAAATATTGTGCAGTTTTTGGCCCAAATTCAGGAATGAGTCTTCAGGGTAGCTCAGAAACTGCAGGAACCAAATCAAGTTTGGAAAGGACAGCTCAGAAAGGAAGTCTTGTCATCTGCATGGTACATCTAATATTTTAAAAGGCTACTGTAGCCTAGAAACCAGCATTTAAAAAACAACAAAAGACTAATAAGGTCTGAAGATGGAACCCTGAAGAGCTATGAGAAGAAAAAAAGATCAACCAGAATAACTATCGGAGAGCTCTGTCTGAGACTATTCCAAACATGCCAAAATAATACTCACGGTAACCCAGCAGTGCTTCTTCAAAGTTGACATTGTCTTGGCGTGATTGATGGAATCAAAAGCTGCCAATAAACACAGAGGAAGCAAAAGGACACAACTTTTTGATCCCAGGGTAGGCTGAAGACTATTATGGCCCATGAAATTACCATGCGTATTTTCCATGCATAATGCACAAATGCAAATTCTTATGGAGTACGTATTACTGAGGTTTAATTGGAAGAATTAATTAACAGGCTTTTGCAGTAGGAAAAACTATTTATAGGATGTGTTTTTGTAAACCATGGAAACAGCCCCTTAAGCTCCTTTACCAGTGTTTAAGATGCACAACCTAGCTGCAGAAAACCATTTTAAGGAATCTTTCTAAGTACTCAGGGAAAATATACAGAGTAAATTTCTTGCCACAGGCTGAATCCTATTGCTACACAGAGCCTTATAAGAACACAGCAGTCAAGTGTGTCATTTTGATTACTCTGTAGCATTTGAATATTGCTCCACAAAAATTAATTTCATGTAGAGGGTAAGACATGGGTTATGCTTCATCTAAACTTGGCTTTACACTTTTGGGGCATTCCCCTTTGCCCTAAAGCCAACCAGAGAATGAAGTCCTTGACAAAGCTGGAGTACACCCACTACACTAAATTAGAGCTGCTTCAATGAACTCTTCCAACCTCTAGGGATCATGAGTGGCACAAAAGAGCTATAGCAAGGCTGAATTTTTGATGTACCATCCCTTGCCTCAGAGTCATACAATCTATTCCTATAGAAACTAAATAATATTTATACACAATCGATTCCTGTAGTCTTGTTATGGTTTTGAGGCATCAAAATGGACAGCAACAACCAAGAGTCTTGGGAAGGAAACTGATTTTCATGTGCATATCATTGTGATTTAGGTATTTATTTTTAAGGCCCATGGGACAAAGCACAGGTCTGGGGCATTCGTAGATATGCCTTTGATTTGTTTGCCAAGTTTAAAACCAGTCCTTGATGCTCTCGGGTTTCCCATGTGTCCAAAATATCATTCCAAACAGCTGCAGTATTTGGCAGAGGGGGCCGTTTAGGGGGTTACCACATCAAGAAACGCTGAGGAAGAAAAAGGGCATATGCTGCACGATGATGGGGTGGAGGAGGAAGTGTGCATTTGGGATACAGACAGCCTGTAAAAGCCAAGGGGATCATTCTCACTTCCTGCTGACAGTCAGTCTGTGCCAATGACCAGGGTAAAGGCAGTCCCAGTCCAAGTGGCAGAGGGAAAGGGACGGGAAGCTGCACTGCTGTGTCAAGGGACATAGGTGCCTGGACCACATCTTACAAAGATTCATGTTTTTCCACCTGGAAAATCCCAGGCAGCCAAGAAGGGTACATGAAGTAGAAAAACTACAGGCGTAGATGATTACTGAATGGCATAGATAGCCAGCTCACATGTTTAACAAAATAAATTTGGACAAAACTGTTTCTTTGCACATGTGCTGAGCAGCCAATATGCAAATTTCTGTATCACTTAGATCTCTCAAGCAAATAGTCAAATTCCTCTTGTGTACCTAACAACATCTTCAGTCATAAAAAAGACAGAGGACACAACAGGAAGTACTAAAAGAAAGACAGAAGCCCCTGGTTCCCACCAGTAAATCTGCTTCTGTGATCACAACATCTTGTCTTGATATCCTGAAGTAAAAGAAGACATCCAGCAGCTACTGAGTGTAAATGGTACAACAGATAAGCTTTTCAACAGCATTGCTCTTGCAGTTTCCACAGGGGTGATGTTGTGCTTTAGGTTAAAAAAAAACTTTCCTTTTCTCACAGTACAAATAATACAGAACTCTGGGCCACTATGCAATAAATTCAATTACATTCTGCTCTGACTCACATTGTCAGTTTTTTCTAGTTAAACCGATTGGCAGCAAAGCCTTAGTTTACTCGTTGATCTAGGTGGTCTTTTCAAGTGTCACCAGCTGTTATATTTTACCTGTTATCCACCTAAACCACACGTAGATCAAAACACCCCTAGTTTTTTAAGGAAGTTTGTATATGAATCTAATTTCATTACACAATGTCATTTCTTCCCTCTCCTGTTTTTCTGGTATTTGGGCATTTTAACACTCAGTTACACAGTACTAGATCTTCAGACAATGACAATGCTATGGAACCTTTATAGGCATCATTCCCACCAGAAAATATTTTCCATAGTAAATGTAGCTGTTTTCCTACTCCAAAGTCAAAACACTGGTGTTTAACGCAAAATAAATATAAATGTATTTCCCAAACAGGTGATGAAAAAGAATGAAGTACAGTTGCATTACACATGTAGGACTCCAAGGTAAAAAACTATCAAAATCTTTAAATTTTTCTCTGTGTTCCCCGGTACTTTTAGAAAAATATTCCACCACCACCGAATTCAGAGGAAATCAATTCAGTTGGGCAGAACTTTTGAGATCACAAGGATAAGAAATACTACAAGTAGAGATACATAAACTGGTATGAATCGTACATGAGTATTTGGATATTACCCATATGATTAATATTACCAGCATAATCAATTTAAGAGAATATTAATCAGTGTAACTGAAGGAAGTGCTGTTATGGTGCGACAAAATACAAACCACACTACTGCCTAGGCTGTCTGAACACACCTCCTCTGTCTCATCTCTCCCATACTGAACTCACATTCCTGCATGCATCAGCAGACTGGATATAGGATTAAGAGATTCGGACTGAATTCAGACAAGGCAGGTCCTTTGACTTCAGGTTATGCTGTGACACGTATCTTTATACTCGCAGAACTGCATTTCAAGAGTATGTGCATTCATTCACATCTAAGCCTTTAAGACTGCCTTCAGCCATGCTAGCTGCATATAGATTTTTTGACCCTGTCATAGGTAAGCTCCACAGATATAGCAAAAAAAAACCAAGAAACCTACTGTGCTCTAGTTCAGCACATTATTTCAGTTGTTGACTCCAAAGTAAGCATTTGAAGAGAATCAAAACATGCAAGTGTTAAAAACACAAATGGTGGTAACAGCAGGACCACTTCTAAAGCACTGCTGCTTCTGCACACTTACTGGGAATCCTCAGTTCCTCGTAATTACTGCTTTTCCTCAGAACGCACAAAGATGGAAGTACAATTTACGTTATTAACAGAAGTCACTGATGTCTTTGGTAGACATTCAAGTCAAGGTATTTTTCTCTTTTGTTTACATACTTTTTTCCATTAATTTATTATGAGCACTGTGCCTTTCATTAAAACATAACTTTAAAGATTTTCAGTAGCTCTTGGAATAGGTTTGTTTGGGGTGGTATGCATATATTTGACATAGCTCACTACTCTATGTTTTTAAGCAGACCCTAAAGGTACACTTTTTGCTAAGAGTGTAAATATGAAACATCTGTATTATGAGACAGCAATACCAGTAGTGTGATGTTTTGAAAGAAATATGAAAGCATGCATTTCAAAATATAATGCTAGCAAACATCATTTACCCAGGAAAAAAACAAACAAACAAACAAACAAACAAACAACCCTTCCTATATAATACTGTTTTACACAAAAAATGTGTAGATTTCTCTTCTTGAGAAGAAAGAGAAACCTCATTAGATATTTTAAAATAATACAAAGGAATGACTCACTTCAGTTATCTGAAAAGGGTTAAAGCATTCCACATCTTCACTACTGCATTCAGTTTTGACCTATTGGAGATACACAAATGTTATCAAATCACAGTGTTTTAGTATAGTGGTGAAGTTAGCTGTCTCTGTAGTTTCTGTCCGTGTCATAAGAACTCCCAAATAAGCCCATGATCCTCAGCAATCTAAAGTATGAGGCAACATACTAAAAAACTTAGGAAGACTAAACTGTACTTTCAGGCACAGTATTGATTCTTTCAGGAACGGGCTGACTTAACTTGGTTTACAGGGAGGAATCTCATCATGCCATTCCCTGTGCTGTGCCTATTAGGCAGAAGATAGACCAGTTCATCGAGCCATTTATACAGTAATGTATGTTGTCATTTTTTTTAAAAGGACAAAATAAAAGCGTATATAGATAGTATCCATGGTTTCATAATATTTTCCCTTCTTTATTCACATATGGAAGAGAAACCATGAGACAAAACTTACTAAACATGGCAGGGAATCTGATCCAGGCATGGGACACAAACGAAAAGTTGCCAACAATTACCAATGTTTGTGCTTTTTAGCCCATTTCCACCAAAGGGAATGCAGCAGAAGATGAGGACAAAGTGGTTGGATTCATTTGCTTGATGTCAGCACATGTACTGACTCCAAGCCAAGGGAGGCTGAGCGATAGCCATCGCATGGCACGAAGATAGTGATTTTCTCATATGTCTCAAGCACACAGACAAACTGCAGCTTGGCAAGAACTTGAGGATATTTGTACTGCTTTGAAAATGAAGAACGTGAAGGGAGTAACCATTGCCTCTGTTGTTATCCAGTGTTGTTAACTAAAGGCACCCAGAGATATGGGCAAAACATAGTTACCGCTCCTAATCCCACCATTTTTTCCTGGATTTCTCCAAGCCCTTCTCTGCCATAGTTCATGAAGATGAATGCAGACAACATGGAATCAAACCAAACCTCTGGCTATGTCCCTGCTGGTTGCAGAATGGTAGAGGTGTGCAAATGTAAAAAGTTGGAGGTAGGATGATGCTACCATTACCATCATCTGGAAGCCAACATTGCAAACAAAATGTGTCTGGATTGCAACACCTCCCATAACACCTGCATGCTAAAAGTGAGCAATTTTATAAAGAGGAGAGCCTGCACAGACAATGATCTATTAGTCATATTATAAAAATTTTAAGTGCCTTCCAAAGCAGTTGGAGACAGAAGTCATGAACAAATAAACACCTGAGAATTGGATGAGTAATCAAGTGCTAAAACAGAAGGATTTTCCCCCTGCCTCAGACTGTTACAAACTGTGGATCATGTTATAATAGTATCATAGCGCAGAGTGTCAGAATGCTGCTGACCTTTTTTTATGATTTTTTCTATGGTGAGGGGACTGCTAATTCTTGTGGGCTATCCTGGGCCTCATTGCTTTTGTAGATTGAAGTGGGTAAGAGTTTACTTAACAAATTAATATTTAATTTTAACTCTCTTTACTTGCTAGTTAGGGGTCAGCAACCAGGTGCCATTTTATTGGCTTTCACAGGTTGCTTTCTGTTTTGTTATATTTCAATAAATGTTTTGGTACCACTGTGGGTATTCACTCAGTTGTAATGAATCAAGTGATTAAACACGGAATCTTAGTGATCTACAAAGAAAACAACAGAAAACTTCATGGTGGTGCCTGTCAGACCCCCTTGACTGCTAGTAAAAACATACCTTTAACAAAGTTTTGTCGAAGTGGATACTTGGAAAATCAGAGTGCAAACTACAACGCAACTTTATACCTCCAAAGCAAGCCTTCAAACCAGCTACCTCAACAACAATCGCATTGACCGCCTGGGCTTCCCCCCTTTTTTTTTTTCCCTCTCCTTCTGTGTCTTCTTGTACCTGTGACCAGGAGGATGACCTGCCTGACTGACACGGCTCCTTGAGCTGCCCAAGTCCAGAAAAAACCCTAGCAAATCTGTGACCTGACTGATCAGGATGTTATAGTAACAGAATAAAGAAATGGTATGGTAGCATTGGACATGAAATATTTGGATAAGATCTACTGCTGCAAGAGGCAATGAGGCAACAAAAGTGTGGGTGAAACTCCCCAAAGCTGTACTTCATCCTGCACAAACTAACATCCTCATTGCTTGATCCTGCACACAACATTGGCAAGAGCCTAGTTAGAAGTCAGATCAGAGCAGTGAGCTGGCATTGACAATTTACCAGTGCTGCACCCTGTTAACACTCTGACTGATTCTTTTCAGAACATTCCCTGAGGTTTTAATATCTGCAAATTCTGTGAATCATGGTGCTTCCATGCCTGCAGCAGTTTCTTGATCGCAGCATTTCCCTGCAGCACTGCTGGAATGCGTCTTTCTTTATGTTCTGCTTCTGCTGGAAATTTTGTCGTTCTGTTCCTGCTGTCCTCTGCCTATAGCTATATCATCAGCCTCCTCAGCTAACAACTAATGGAAAGCTCAGTATTTGTATTTATTTTGTGTGTGCAAGAAAAGGAATTCTATCACAGTTTGTATCCCTTGTCATTTTATTATCCAGCCTTTCACATGCAACCGTAACTGCCCAGTCCAGTTCTGCATCAGAAACGAGAAGAACATTTAATCACATGACAAAAAGATGTTGTCACCCCCATATTTCTGACTTTTTTTTTCTTCTTCAATCACAAGCCTTTTTAATGTGGCTAATTCAAAATGTGTATCACACCCTCTTTTGTCAGCTGGTGTTCCCTACTACCTGTCAAGCTGGATAACCCAACAACGATACAGCTTTTGAAGGCCCAGAATGGAAAGCAGAGGTGGCTGTCACCATCATTGATGTGACTGGAGGACTACAAGAGCTTGTCAACCATGACATGCCTGTGAATGGAAGAATCAGCAAGGAGATTAGCAAAAAAGTAGGGGGACTAGCAAAGTTTTCTCTATCAACTAACATGACAGATTCAGCAGTAAGAAGGACTTCTCCAAGGGAGTCAGACAACCACTGATAAGCTGCTGAAGTAAGTGTCAGTTGACTAACCAAGAGGCAGTCCTTTCTCTCCTGCCTCTTTTCTCCCTCTGTGACAGCAGTGATAGGAAAGACAGGACCAAACCAAAATGGCTTCAATTTTTCCATTTGGAGATTCTCTGCAGAAAGCATTTGAAAAGGTCTCTGTGAAGAGAACTCAAACAGAAGATAAACTGAAACAAAAAAGTGAACAAGTAAGACTCTTCAGTGGTTCAGTGGTTGGAGCAGTGGCAATAAATTCATCAAAATGTGATGTCAGCCTATGGAATGGCGCTGTTCCTACATATCTGGATTTTTATGTACCTTGCTTTTCAACTTGCTTGAGGTACTTGGTTGTTATTTCAAGCTGATGTGTTGTCTGGAAATTGTGTTGTAGAAGTAAACAGCCCTTCTGCTTCCCCCCACTCACTCTCCTTGTAGTGTTTCTTCTGGATATTCACCCCAATGCTTCCCTCCTGTCTGCCTATATACCAGAGCTGAAAACTGCCTTTTTGGATGAGAAGACAATGGTTGGCCAGATACAGCAGGATCCAACAAAAGTCTATGGCGCAACACCATGTTAAACAGCTAAAGGAGCCTGTCACTTCTAGAGGTGAGAGAAAGTACTCTGCAAAAGGAGTAGAAAACACAAAACTAGGGATTTACAGGTTGGGCCATTGGAAGACTGCCTATATTTGAGCCACTAATTCCCACTGCAACGTCAGCATACAGTGAACCAACTGCGAATGAGTAGCTGAAACAGGTACATTTGTGAAGGCAGAGAAAGATTTTTTTGAATCAAGCTACAGCCACCACCCTCTGGAAGTGAATCTGGAGAAGTGCAGTGTGAATGCTAGGGTGCTACAGGCAGGAACGCAAGCTTATGTGTACCTTCCAGAGTATCTCCTAAAGACAAATACCAACAGTGAATTTACACTGCATATAGGCTGTATGTTTTGAACAGGGATTTAGAAATTAGCAGATGACTTGACCTGTGCCACTCACTCACCATACGCCTTAGGAGATCCACTTGCAAATTGAATTACTGAAATCACTTCAGCCGGCAGAAAAGTTCCCGTCAGCTTCAGCGAAGTTAGGAGTTTATGGTAGATATGTTACTGCCATATGTCTCCAACACAGACAAGCACCACTCTTCAAGCGTGCCAAAGTGACTCATGTGAATCGAAAATGTTATTCGTTACTCTCCTGGTGCTTTTGTTGCCCAGACTTAAAATAGAGGTGGGACTTAAGCTTTACATGGTTTGCAAATGTTCCTAGTTACCTGAGCATCACTTTAGTCACAGAAAGAAAAATGCAGTTTTGAGGCTGGAACAGATCTTCAGTTCAGTCTGTTGCTCTGTGCTAGAGCAGTTGTGCCAGGGCAGCAGACGTAGGATGAAGGATCTAAAGCTACTGGCAAATTAAATCACATTGATCATCACAGCAACCAGTCTTTAAGCACACTTCCAGTGTCTGTCACAATCATGGTCTGGCTCAGACAAAGCCCTTTATTATCTATTGAGATCTACTGTACTTGCATCTGCAGTATCAATGGAGATTTGTTGAACTTTCAGCATTTTCCATAGCAAATATCAGACATATTGAAAGCATGTCACGACAATCTACATTTTAGAGTGCTAGTTTAAGGAACTATAACGCATTCAGGAAATAGTGCACATACAATGACTTCAGCATATGCAGAGTCACTACAAGGACTACAGTTTTTGCCTTCTACTTTTCAGATTGTGAAATATGTCATGTTGTCTTCAGAATCTGTTGAGCTGCAAATAAACCCGCTTGCTGGCAAATGATAAAAAAGGTGATCCATAGCAGGAATATTAGAACCTGGGAGTATTTCTAAATCCCCAATAACTGAAGATTTCCCATCATTCATGTAACATAATCAGTATTTTTTTTTTATAGAACCTCTTGAACTAAACTATAATTTTGGGACTGCAAAATGCTATTAGCAAATATTCAACATAAGCTGTCCATTATAGTTAGAGCAGCATCTCTCTGCATGTTGAAAGTCCAGCAGAGTGGCTGCATATGCAATTACCCCTGACTGCTCATTCATGGCTGTTCCAAGATACACGGTGTGATTCTTCTTAGAAGTCAGAAGGAGAGTAGTCACCACAAAATGGGAAGATTCATTCATACTCTACACAAGCTTCACCCAATCAATCTTAACTCAACTTTAGGGATGACACTTCTTGAGCTCAGTAAAGCAATGGTTTGAAAGGAGCCTCTAATATCTTACAGTTACATAGCATAACACTCAGATGTACCTCACAAATAATACAAAACTGCCAAATGCTAAAAGGTCTCAGCTGATACTCGTGGGAAAAGCTTGATTGAAGAACTACATACCTGTTATGAGTTCATAACATGTTCATTTCTTTCCAGGTGCCAGTTGATGTGAGGATCTGAAGAAAGACTATAAAGGATTGAACTGACCAAGAAATCTTGCTCAGCTTTTGCCATGCTTGTGATAATTATACAAAAGCAGGTCACATGACATCATTACCAGTGAAAAGAAGAAATGCCCTGAATGAATGAGAACTTTAGGAAAAATGGAAATTTGGGAAACCAAGTGAAACACTTTTGCTAGAAATAAGTGGTCATGTGACTTCTTATAGATGCCTTGATAGATTTGTCTATTAAATCACTTCTGTGACTTTTATACCATGAATACTTCAGCATAGATATCCATAATATTACCATAACATATGAACCTCTTAATTAAATCTATGCTGAGGATTCCACTGTTGCCATTCTCAGTAGAGCTACACCGTTATTAGCAAAAGTGTAGTACAAATCAAGCCTTACTAAGAAAGAGTAGTAAGATATGTTCTTGAACACGTCAACGGTAATATTCCAAGTTTGTGGTTCACCAGCTTCTGCAAACTTTGTGGAGTAAGTACTCCATTAACTGTTTTGGTGGAGAGTGTGTTTTCTCTGCACTGAGACTCAGCTACAGAAGGAATCAGGATTCCTAGATCAGTAATTCTCTTTTTTTAAAAAAGAGAGCATCTAAAGATAGTATTTGATCACATTATTTGGCAATCTAAATGATGCAAAATTTCTGAAGTGATAAAGCTATGACTTTTTGCTCACAACAATAGTTTGTTTTATAATGCATTTAAAATATTTATTTTTAACTCTTTATGCAGTGACGTGATGAAGAATAAAGTGTTAAAAAGTCACACATTCTTCATCACAGCATACTTTTAAAAGCCTTCTGTTTATTGCACAGACTGTACCCAGGTAACTCTTCTGCTTCACCTTTTATAATTACGATACCAAAAATACACTGTTTCCCTATGTTTGCCATAGAATTATTCAAAACAACTGAAGCGCTTAAGTATCCCTTTGCAAACAGCTCGACAACTCTGTACACTGGCTGAAAGTTACAAGAGCACAATTTATTTTTAAGACAGCTTCAGCTTTCCTTGTTGGAATTCCATTTATTACAGTCACAAGAATACAATTCTGATTGCTGCAACTAATTATCAACTTAAAGTAAACAGAAAAAGAAAGGCTGAAAAACAGTACTTGTTAACTTTATTTGCATGGCTAAGGGAGGAAAGAATTATCTAACACTTCATCCATTTTTCCATTAAGGCCTAATTTAAGACATTGACGCATGAATACATTTCAGGAGAAAAATTTACAAGTGGAAATGTGTCTTCAAATGATTTGAAAATAAGTCAATTGCAACAACCAATGACTAATTACCCAAAGGATGTGTAATTCCCTTGTTTGTCACCACCTACCATCGCAGTTCATGTGCTTGCAGGGGCGTGATACAGACACATTCCATGTGATAATGCATATATGATATTTTGCTTACAAAGTTGTTTTTCTTCATGTAAAAATAACAGAAACAAAAGACAACCGCATAGATGGATGAAGGAGATGAGGGAAATTTCAGCAGAATACTGACACTATGTTCAGCTAAATGAAATCACCAAGCCCCAGCCTGAATCCTGGAGGTATACCGAGGATAGCTCTCACCTGTTCAACTTTCTTTGATGTCTCAGCTTTTCTAAATTAACATATTAAAGGATGCCCAATGCATTACACTGTGTGTTTTTTT
>VXAL01005084.1:339079-384547 GCA_013399475.1 Chauna torquata | reverse complement strand
CCGCTCAGGGGGAGGAGGTAGAAGAGGGTGGGTGGGGGGAAGGTGTTTTTAGTTTGCTTTTAGTTTCTTACTGCTCTAATCTGTTATCAGTAGGCAATAAGTTACATTAATCTCCCTTTTGCTGAACCTGTTTTGCTCATGACAGTAATTGGTGAGGGACCTCCCTGTCCTTATCGGAACCCAGGAGCTTTTTTTTGTCATATTTTCACCCTCTGTTCTGTTGAGGAGGAGGAGCGAAAGAGCGGTGCGGCAGTGCTTAGCTACCCATTGTTTTTAAACCACAACAGAGGTGAAGCATGAGTACAAACCATTTAAGTGTTTACCAAGCAGAAGTGTCTACTTTCACTGTTTCACTAGGAAAAAAAAAAATCCATAAACTGGCATACACGCAGACACTTGGCAACTTGAAATTAAGACAGATGATCCTGACTCCAGAGAAGCCTGAATTCAGTTGTGTGACCACTTTACATGAGAAGAATATCAAAATGTTATCTCCAGACCAGATGGCAAGACAATAATCCTCAATTAGGAAGCATAACATGACATATCAACCTCTGAAATGTTAGTATCTAAACAAGTTTACACATTGATTTTTGCAGCTATAAGGAAAACAGTGTATCATCCATAAGTCAACCACTAAAATTTTAACCCTTGCTCAGGCACCTGTAATTTTTTGTCGGATAGCAGATGAGTTAAGAAACTTCTTCTCATAGATTCCTAATTCATTTAAACATCAACTAATTGTAACATCTAAATGTGAACAGATTTTACAATCTTTAGCCTCCTTCTCAGGTTATGAGATCATAAGGAAGTATGTAGAAAACTGATAAATACTCAGGGACTTACCCCTACCCCTCTTAAGTGAAGTCATAACTTTAAATTACTTCAGTTTAAAACCTTATAGATAGGTAATTTCAAATGCCCGAAAAGTTAGAAAGCACATACACATCCTACCTGCATAGCCAAAAAGAATGATGTTAATAATCCTGTATTTAATGTTACACCTCTTTACTGGAAGGCTTCCATCATGCGTTATAAACTATATTGAAAATGTATCAAGTAACACTCCAGAGACTCAGCAAAAACTGGTTGCGTAATGGAGGTTCCTTTCAAATAAAGCTGGAGAGGACCTGAACTCTGCTGTTGACCTGGGGACACTTCAGAATATTCTCTCGGAAACAGGAGAAAGTCCAACACGGCTGTATATATTTCAATTATAGATAGAGACACACACAGCCATATCTGTATCTTTATCTATGTCTAGATATAGATAGATACACACATTTAGTCTGCATATGTAGCACAATATAGATTAATATATGTACACCTCATGGGTTTGCATACATATCACATTCTCACAAACACTTGGTGTTTTAATACCATCCCTCATGCCTCAACATGGTGCACAGACTTTCTTAGCCATTTGATTTGTTATTTTTAAATGAGTGAAAAAATCATGAAGTATCTTATCATCAAAATGATCTGGTGTAAAAGTAATTGTCCACTTGAAAATAAAGAGGGTAGAAGATAGTCCTTTCAGCAGTCCCAGAAAATCGACTCACTGCTGTGTATCAGTGCATGTGCATTCTTTGACAAAGTCTAATGTTTCTCAGTACTCTTCCTTTTTCAAAGGACAGACAATACCACAGCTTCTCATCTTCTCTCTGGCTCGTTTCTTCCCAATTTTGCAGAGGGTCTCAGAACTAAATACCCATTTCCCAGTGAGATTATCCTACAGCAGCATTTTCATTGCTCAGCAAGATCTACAAATCAGCCTACTTAGCCATCTTCCTTCCCCTAATTTTATGCTTTTACTGCCTTCATTTGGCGTGATGAATACAATCAATACCACTTTGCTTTATCACTGTCACCCCGCAATTATTTTTTTTTTTACCTTCCCCTTCGACAGCACTTCTTACCTCCACATCTCCAGCTACTACTACTCTTGCCCTTAGCTTAAAGGTTGCTGGCCCCAAAGTGCATATACAGCTTTCAGTGCCGCTTCCCATTCTCTCACATTTACCCTCAGACCCAGTTACCTGTCCGTACACACTCCTTGGTGACCAGTCCCCACCTTCCCTTATGCCATTTCAAGATGCTCCATCCTGCAGGTCCCATATTTTGCCATCCCCATCCCATGAGGCATTGCATTACTGCATGCCAGAGTGTTTGCAACTTCAGTGCCTAGTTCACCAGCCTTTAATAAATCTGTGCAATGTCCTTGGAGCAGTAGGCACTGCATAACAGACTGAGAGAGACATCTGTCATGTAGGCACTTAACTTTCAGCTCTTCCCACCCTGAATCTGTGTCCCTGAGCCCTCAAGTCTCTAACTGCATGTGAGCTTCGCTTCTTTCTTAATGATTAAGGAGACCACATTGCTAATATATATTAAAGTGTTACCTCTCCAATGACGAAACTGAACTGGGACAAAAAACATACATAATCTCCAGACACGAGAAATAATGGACTTGCATTTGTCCTCCCTGTATATTGCTTACGGTCCCCAGGTGCCCACCTCAAGGTCTTACCGTGTTCCATTAAAACTGTGAGGTTTGCCTTTTCACTGAAGTGCTACTCTCACTACTTTTTAACTAATTTATATGGTTTTACAAAATAGTTCTGGCAAATATGCGGTATCTCCCATGATACCCCTGCATGTCCAAGCTGGCAAAGCATAGGAGTGTATGGGGGGGGCAGCAGGAGGCAGGTCTGATGCAAAATTCTCTGATGGCTACTCTCATTTTTTCTAATGGACTTATGTTCAGGATTATTTCTCTCATTATAACAAGTGAGAATCTGCCACAGTATCCCTAATCTTTGTTAGCAGATGTCTGCCTTTGGACCATATGCTGGGTGTAATCACTACCATTTGCCATTTCTACTGCATGGTGAGCAATTTGGCAACTACCTCCTCTTATCTGAGAGGCATCTGGCACAGACAAAAGCAAGCCCTGCAGATTTTTCTAGCAAAAAGAACGATATTGAAAATGAATTATGAATATAAAACACTGTATCTGGAATGACCTGATAGTGCTTCAACAGCTATTTACCTATTTGTCTTCAATTATTTAGTTTCCTGTATGTACAATTATTATAGGAAGTTCAAAACATACAGAAACATTGAGATGTGTGACTGTATAGAAATTGAAGAAGAATTTTAACAGATCAGTATTTTGGTCAAAGTAATGATACCCGTGTTGTTCTGAGGTTAAAGACTCCCCCCACCTGTTGCACTATAATCACAAATTTCGTGCCACAAATTTGCACTTCAGTATCACCAGAATTTGCTGGTCTTTCTGTATCTTTTGGTCACAAGCAAAAAAAAGAATTAATAGAAAAAGGAAATTTAGTGGAAAATTAGTAATTAATTTCATTTTTAAGTTAACTCTGTGAAGTGTTAAATGTTTGTGCTGAAATACATCAGGACTGTGAAAGTGATCACAAATATTCTTTTGCCACTTTCCAAATAATTCACAGAATTTAAAATCAAATTTCTTTCAGTTTTGACTAATCGTTTTTGATAGATGTAAACTGAAATCAGTGTTATTCACACTGCTTCCTTCTACTTCGTGTTCCATGTCAGGTGTTATCATTGCTATCACACTATAAAAGCCCTGATACGCTATCTATTTCAGGCTGCAATGATTAGTAGTGATGTCTTCTTTAAGGCTTCTTTCTACTTTTAAGTGCATTATTGCTATAGGAATATTACTGTCAGAATGTACAAACACACTTTGACACACTAAAAAGTAAAGCTCCAATTTGTAGCAGTGCAAATAAATCTTCCCCTTCTCTCTCACAATAAAAAACGTGACTGTTGCTAGCATAGCTGTGACTACTTTAGGGAGTTTTGCCAAGCCAGCTATGCCAGTGACACAACTTACTTCTGCACATCTTTGACCAGCTTGGTTATTATTCTGAAAGAACTGTTGTCTATGGGAACAACGTCTGGTTAAGAGTTTCATTTCCTTATTGAGGCTCAAACTCTGATTTCCTAGCATAGTCATAGAAATCCAGTATAATATCAAACACCAGGATAATTCAAAATCCCATCACTAGAGAGGAAAGTCGCTTGGCAGATTGCACATAAACAAAATTGAGAACAGCATCTGAGCTGCTGATGAGAGAGCACCACAAAGATTCACTTGTTCAAGAATTCAAAATTACAGGCAGACTCTATTCAGCATGAGTAAAGGTGGCAGGCATATGACAACGTTTAAAAACAAATCACAGATGTTTTAATCAAATGGTGGTTGAAATTTAATTGAAATAAGCTTAAGAATTCTCAACTTCATTAATTGTTTGGTTCTGTATGTACCGCATGGATGGGAAGAAAGAGACACAGGCTGACGAGGGGCATATTTGAGAAAGTGTCCCAGGAGCTTGTTTCCTTAGCAATTTACAAAGCAAATGAAGGTAATCTGAAACTTCAAACCCTACAATATCTGCTTTATTAGACTTTAGTTTCTTGTTACTCTTTTCTCATTAGAAAACTCTTTCAAACACTAAAACCTCTATATAGCTCCTTCACCTCTCTCAAATCCCTTTCTCTAAACTCTTAGGTATATATTAGACTTAAACCTTGGTACATGAATTAGTTCCTTGTGATACTGTCCCACAGCGGGTATTTTACTGATCTAATAAAACCACAATGAAATTACTGTATACAACTTAATATTGAAGCCCAATTATTGATTTTTAGGGCTTCGTTTCCAACCCAAAAGTGGCAGTGTGTCTGAAATCCATGCAACTAGATCTTTCTTTGGCAAAGAACCAACCAGCCATAGCAACACACTGTTAGAACATTACGTTTTCCTCTGCTGCTAAAAAAGCCAGGAAATGATGTGTGCATGTAGGTACATATAGTATAGATGTCACTCAATCATCCTCCACCTCTCTAATTATTTTTATTGAACTTTTGTTTTTCAAACACAGAGATGCCAGGACTGTAAGAAGGATGATGGCATCTCAGTGGGGATGTGACAATAAAGCAATTTAGTACTCTAATTTGATGTCAGTTCTAAAGCATCATTTCTCTAGATTGAAGGCCTTGGGAGGGAGCTTAAATACCTGATACAACTGATACCATACCCAAGTGGCTTTATCTGTGCCACAGTATTAATTTCTATATTGATCTTCCTTTAATATAAGGAAATTTTTGACAGTTATCCTGTGAATACTTGTTCATCAGGGAGTTCATGCTGTAGTCATTGCATCCAGGAATGATCAAAAAATTCCCTTAATTTCAATAAACCTGGAATTAGAGTGCAATAGTTCATTCATACAATTAATTGGTGGAAAATTTTGTAATATACTATTAGAGGAAGATTTCAGTGCTCACATAAAATGTAAAGCCTACAGAAAACACAAAGCAGTAAAGTAAAAACAATGCATAGAAAAAAAATCCAAGAACTAAGATCCCATCCTGAAATGTCTTCCCAAAGGAATAGCTTAAATGCTCTATGAAACTGAAGTACTTATTTCCCTTTTTCTTTCAACCTTCTGAAAACAATGGAATATGAGAAGAGAAAGCAAAACAAAGCATCTAGTAGGAAACTAAGTAGAAGGAAGAAAGTGAATTTAAAAATTAAAAAAGGGGCAACTATTGAACCTTCGTGGAACTGTGATCTCTAATTTAATGTTCTTAATTTAACTTTCTCCACTTAAACCATCTTAATTCCAGGAGAACTCTCCAAATGATTTGACACTTTTCCAACTAGTTTTTTTACTCATTACAACATACTAATGTCTCTAAGGAGGCTTAGTTTTCATGTGAAAACAATTTTTGAACCTGGATGGATTAGCAGAGAACTTTTCAATTCATACAACAATTACATGCATACATCAAACAATATTTGTACCACCTACTTGCTACCTAGACACAGATTATTCACAATTATTTCTCAGTCTTATGAAACAAGCAGTTGAACTACCTACACAATACTCAAGATACTGAAAAATAAATATATGAAATGAGTATATAAATGAGAGTTTCACAGATACTCCTGGATTAGAAACAAACAAATAAACAAAAATAGCAGAAGAGGATGTTTTGCAAAAGCCTTTAGAAGTCGTTATCCAAACAAATTGTCCTGTAGTTAGGGTGTGCAGCTTAAAAGACATGCATTCAGGGTATCCATGTAATTATTACGAGCGTTCAGAACACATATGAGGTTGTGAATGTCACATGATCTTTTCTGCTCGTAGAAGAATTTACCCTTGCAGAAAATTAAAACACAAGAATACGTTTTGTTCTAAAAGATGGGAGCTGTAATGACTCAATATGGGGAGAAAGCAGTAAGGTATACTGTTATCTTTAAACCGATGATTCTCAGTGTATGTTCAATCATCTCACCTTAAGGCACTACTTTTTTGTCTTCGAACTACAAGAGCCACCTGCAAGCTTTTGAAAACAATTTCCATAATGGGCCCATCACACTATGTTGTATGATACATTTTTTCCCCCTTCTACCATTGCAGAGACTGTGTTGCTATTTTAGTCAGATGATTACTTTTCCATACTTGAGGAAAAGATTAAAGAAAATTGAAGTCTTGTCTCGAATGCCTGTTCTCAGTATCTCATTGATAATACTATTTACAAATCATAGCAAAGTGGATTCTGAATCCGGAAACTTCCATATAATTCTTTCATTAAGACTGAGAGTTAGACATTCTGAAATTGTCTCTGGTTCAAAGCTCCCTTTATTTTATAATGCTTAAAACATTTCTTCATTAGTTACAAGGAAATCATCTGAAGAGCAAATATCTAAAATTGGAGACTGTAATCTGCTTTTGATGGAAAACCAGAGACCAGTAGGCTGTCTTCCATATGCAACAGTAATCCCAGTCCATCCATTCTGAAGATTTACAACAGTGAGAGTGAATTAACAGTATTCTAACTGTAGAAATTGCCTCTCGGGTTCACGTAATCAGAGTCTGAATTCAATATACAGTTCCATGTTGAGTAAGCAAAAATAAGCTAACAAATATGCAGCCTGTCAGTTCCAATGAGCTCCAACTGCAGAGAGCTGACAGCATATAGTCTCTCATACAGCTAGGAAAATTACAGATTGCAGCATGAAAGATTACACATTGTTAAGCAGTGTCAAACCACATTGGCAGTTTTCACATGTCAAATGTGTAATTACATAAGGATTATTGCTAGAAAAGCACAAGATCTGGGTGATGTGAGCTGAGTGCCAATGTAGCCATTCATCTGAAAACATTTAGTGTACATATGCATTTTGAATTAAAAAGAAATTGTGTTTCTGTGAATATGATTTTCCTTTTACTGTTTTTCGTAAGTGTGACTCTGGTGCTATCACTGATGCTATACTGCAGTCTCTAAAGTATACTCTTCCAACCTGAAAGCATCGTCTTGTGAACGCCCATGGTTGAAGGCATGCACACACACAAGATGAGTGATTTTGGCATGCCACACCAGCACCTGTACACTAGCAAGAAACAAGACATCTGCTTCAAATTTTCTCTTTCTCAGTATAAAGCAGAGTTGCACTTCTATTTTAAATTGGATGCTTACATATTTTTTTTAAAACTGAGTTTCAGTGGTGCAATGAATGAACATTATCTGCATTCAGCTACCACAGGTAGGGGAAAAACAGGGTGGAGAAATGGGAATGAAGATAGTAGAAAATTGTGAATGGACCACTTGGGGATCAAAAAGAGAAATGAAGCCTGTCATAAGGTTGCATTTCATAAAGGTCACTGAGCTGGCTAACAGACTTCACCACCATCTGCACAGCTTTGTAACAACAGGCGTATTTCTGGTGCTGGGACTAGCTGTGACTTTACAGGGGCCTGTGAGCCCGTAGGTGACTTCAGGCTGAATTTTAAAAGTCAGCTGCTATAAGCAGTTCCCACTAAATTTCTATTCAATTAACCCAATTTAAAATTAACCCAAACGATTTGTTTTAAGTGCATAAAATTACAGATGTTGCTTTTAGGGCAAAAAGAAGGTTATTTCTTTACAGAAAGAAGAGCAACATTTCATCAGCCAAAAGCTACCATAAACCAAGCAGAACCCAAATCTTCACAGGTTTTACCATACACAAAAAAAATACAGACTCAGAGCTCTAAACGATGACTACAAATGAGCAGAAACAAAAATACCTGATCCAGAAACCTCTGTTTTGAAAATTAACGTCTGGCAGCATGTCTGAATTTTGATGAAGGAAAGAAATCCACACTGTTGCAAAAGATTTCTAGCTATTTTCCTGCAAGTCTACTGTTAGCCTTTGCTATCCCAATTCAGACCTGGACAACAAAACAACACTCCTGTGCATCACAGTCTGAAACAAAGCACAGACCATGCCACGTGGAAGCTACAAAGAGCAACAGGAAAAATAACCAAAAATAAAAACCATGCTCTTGACTTTCTCCCAGTCCTCCAAGTTAAATAGTGCAGACAGCATCTCTTCTTTTTGTTCATTCAGTAGCTGACCTACCTGATCACAGCTACATACGGTCGAAATACTGGGCTATTTCAAACAGCATTTGCCAGCCTGCTTGAAACAAGAACAGAGCGATGTGATTGCTTCATGATTGTTTTGAAAAAAAAGCAATCTTTTTACTTTAGCATACCTCTAACTTGCTTCAGCTTGTACAGCAAGAAGCCCTTTTACAGCTTGTTGACTTCAGTAGAGACTCCAAGACCAACTGTTTTTTTTGAGTGTAATGCTCATCCAAAAGGTGACTTCAGTAACACCTTCCGTTTCATGTGATTCCTGTGTCTCTGGACCACCACTAATTATAACACCAAAACTAACAATGTGAAAAATCACTGATGAGAGCAACAAGCACTCATATATTCTCAAACATAAATTGAGTTTCGCATTGCTCAGTAGAATTCAGGTTCTGGAGCCATGCATTACAATGTAAGAGGCAGCAATTCTGCAACAGCTGAGAATTCCACAAGTAGCTCAAATGTAGAGCATCTTGGGAAAACATGTTTAGTATGTTCTGTTTTTTCTGTTTTTAAAGATTATGTTTCACATAGAGACAATGCTGCTAACTATTTAACTTCTGCATTCACTTTTGCTGTGTTTCACTTAGTTCACTTTTATATTAGAACAGTCATCCACACTTTCTAGATAGCACCCAGATGATATGCTGACATTCAATAAATTCTTCCTTAAGAAGTGGAATACAGCTTTAAACCATGGATAGGAGTCGGGCTAGATGCTAAGGCTTTGGCAGATAATCTCTTGTGGCTTGCCAATAGCTCTTATTAGAAGAAAATAAAATACTCTGATGGAGTGAAATAAGAACAAAGAACAACAACAATGAGGAGTACGGAGTCTACAGTTTATCTGAATACTGGGAGCAGGCTAAACTGGCTGCAGACCTGGGATCTTCTGCCATAAATAAGGCCTTCAGAAAGACTCCACCTGCAGCCTGCAAGATTTTCCTTTGTGGAGGCTTCCTGGAGGGTAAAATACTCAGGCTGTTCATGCCTGAACTGCAGTAACAATATTAAAAAACATACTATATGGAGTCACATAATGCTGTGCTGATCTTTACAGGATAAGCCTTCTTCCCTGCTTCAAAGTGCTTACACACAGCGTCATGACTGACACGCCATGGCCACGAGGCTGGGGCTCAGGCATGTAGAGCAGGCCTTACACAATATAAAAGCATGCACTCAGTGGGCATGTACTTCGTAGTTCCTTATTATTTTTAATTTAATATCAGGCTTAGCTTTCCATTATTTTCATCCTCTTAACTGTCCTTAAACTGTCCCAAGCAGCAGCCATCAGTCTGCTGCTTTTCCAGGGGTTTTCATCCTTCCCACAAGTTTCTACCTTCTCTCATTACCTCCTTTGAATGTTACTGGTGCTACCACACATAAGTTGGCACTTTCCTAACATCTAGGTGCTCCTAAAATTATGTATCTTAGTTCTTTTGTACTAGGCCAGGGATGGATGAAAACTTGACTTACTTAGCAAAAGTCATGCTTAGGGAAAAGGATTTGTTTCCATTGCCTATTCAGAGAGTAGACAAGAAACCAGATCCATTTACTGAACTACCAGAGTCTGAGCTGAGAACAACAGTCAGAAGTAAATGTTTTGATATTTGAAGAAAGCACTCATTTGGCAACACAGGAACAAAATAATTTAGGACAGTGATTCTTCTGAAAGGAGAGACTCTAGAAGACTTAAGCAATTTGTTACACTTCCTTCAGACAGACACTTTCAGTCTTTTCTTTTTTTTCAGAGAAAATTAGAACTTTGTAGTCTGGCAAAGTAATTAGTATCTCAGGACTAGCCCAAAGGAACTGGGAAAGAGAATGATTTTAGAAAATTAAATTGAAGATTACCTAGAAATAAAGCTGATCAGAAAATAGTTTCCTCCTTGAAAATAATAATAATAATTTTGTTTCCATCTGAATTAACCCCAGACAAACAAACAAACAAACAAAAAATTCAAGCTTATCGTGAGTCAGAGTTTTACACAATTTTTCACATCAAGAACAGTGAAACATGACATTTCAGAAGCAATCTAGACTTTAATATTCTGCACAGCTGCTCTGTGAAACTGGCTTTCTTGTTAAATCTGAAAATGACTAAATTATGTAACTTCCCTGAGCAGCCTCTGAAGATGTCAGAATTTGCAGCTTCCTGGCAGTAAGACGGCACCAGTGGGACTATTCCAGCTTCCTGAAATCAATTCAGCATACCCAGGTTCCCAGTTGCAAGTCTGTGATGGAGGCCGAAAAAGCTCTCTTCTGTCTCCAGCCAGGATTTTCAGGGCTTTTAGGCATGGCTGGAAGATGAACCATCAGGACTGTGGGGCTTTTCCCTTGGAGTCTGGTATTTTTGAAGCACTGGCTAGGGACCTGCCACTGGCTCAATCTTCAGCCACTGCCTTCACACCAGGATGTCTCACCAAGAACAGTGACCAGGTGCCACATGAGCCAGAGGGATCAGTCGACATCTCCAAGGCAGGCGTACTGTATGGACTTGCCATGGCTGGTCACTGCCACGTAATGCAAAAGCTGTTCTCTATCCAAAGCCAGTTTGCCAGGAAGGCAGGCTATAATCGCCCCTGAAATCCCAAGATGTTTTGTATTCAGGATTTTGTGTTGTATTAATGAGCATTTACAACAAAGCACACTTTGTGATCAGCACTACCTGGCAATGGTCAGAATTAAGATTGCAAAGGCTTCATTCAGTTACCCCCGAAGTACTGTCATCTGTGATGGGGATATATCCTAGGATATCTTATCTTTCAACTACTCTCCCAAAGGACCAGGATCTCCCCCATATCATGTATAATATCTGTCAACTGCACACGGACCTGGATACATTAGGGTGCCCCACAGGACATCAAACTCCCATGTGTAGGCAAATTAATTAGGCCCAAATTGATCACGTGTAATCCAACATTACCATGCAATCTCAGCAAACCAGCTTGTTTTGCAAAAAACATTGAACCAGATTTACCCCAATGCTTAATGGTTTGTCTTCATCAGGAAAGATCATGTAGTGATAAATACAACTCATCTCATTAGCTGAATTTTGTTATCAATAACATCCTCCACAAGATCTCATCTGTACTGACAGGGCAGCCATGAGCAGCATTTTCTCAGATGCTTCTTCTTACAATGAGAATTTCCAAGCAGCCTTGACTGGGTTTTCAGTCCCACATATTTAGACAGTGTTTCTGTTTACCTGTCTTTTTAAATATTTTTTTCTTATTAATTTCCTAAAAATAATTTAAAAAAAAAAGTGTGCCTTAAATTCTGTACATTCCACTCCTGTGGGAAAAATACCCCTACCCTATTCACACAGAATTACAAAATAATTCAGGTTGGAAGGGAGCTCTGTTGGCCATGCAGCCCGACCCTCTGTGCAAAGCAGGTTCAACTTGACCAGCTTGCTCAATGCTTTGTTCAGTCAAGTTCTGATTAGCCCACAAGGATGGAGATTTCACAGATTCTTTGGGCAGCCTATTCCAGTGTCTAACCACTCTCAGGATGAAAAGATGTATCCTCATAATCAGGATTTCCCATGTTCCAGCTCGTGTCAGCTGCCTCTCCTATCACTGAAACCACTGGAAGAAATTCTTTCAAATAGCAGCAAAATTTAATCATTATCCTAAAGCAAGCAGCATTTAGAAGTAAATGCTCTTAGGAAAGCAGTAATTTTAGCAAAGTTGTGAACTAATAAACTAATATGTGTAAAATTTAACAAGGACCACCAGATTCCTATTTTCCCGTATTATTGATGAGTTCTGCAGATGTTTTGTATTTCATATCAGTCAAATGAAACTCATTTTTAGGTTTGTGCCAGAGATGCATATAAGTATATATATAGGAGATTTTTATGTTTATAGGGTTATCTGACAATATGAAGTACAGTATTTTCCATATATCACATAAAGTCTTCTTTGTGGTACAAAGAGCTTCAACATTCCAGTTTTGTTCTAAATTCACATGACAGCATGAGCTGCATCAGAGAGAATTTAGCTGTATACAACTAAGAGGGAACTAGACAACAAGACTTATCAGAAATAATCAAGTATTCCGTATCTTTTTTTTCCAAGAGAGTGATGTTTAACTTAGCTCAGACAGAATGGCAACAATCCTAAGAGGTATTTCTGTTTCCTTATCTTGTATTTAAACCTTTTTTTGTCTAATAATATTTCCTACAATACTATACAACATTAAGCGCTTTTTTTTTTTTTTTTTTTTGAAATTCACATACCGTGTAACTTTGGTTTTTAACTAAAAGTGGCAATCAATATGAAGCAAAATGTTAATTTATGTTCGGTTCTTTTCAGATGCGAACAGCTATATCCCGGTCCAACAGAAAGGGTGCTGTTTGATAACACTTTCGGTGAAACAGAAACAAGAGACTCTGCTCTTTCAGCAAATTCTACAAAGAAGTACTGGTAAAGACTTCTTACCATGACTGCTTCTTTTTGTTTTGTGTAGTTTTGTGCTCACAGAGAAGATGTGACCAATGTGCTCAGCTGCTGTGCAGTAGCTGAGGGAGGAAGCACTGGCATTGCAACAGAGCAGGAGTACAAGGATGAAACGCTTAAGGCCAGTGCTGCGTATTCTCTCATGCTGCCCCTTTTCCCACATGCACCCTTTTACCTTTTTCTGTAGCTAATCCCTCATTGGGACACAAAGAACCACAGCGACTACACGGAGCCATCACAGTACATCAGTGAGACCACGTCATCGGGCAAAGGACATGCACGGTACATGAAGCCATTGCAACAGGAGCACTGCAGTCCTACTACCAGTCAGGACTATCACCTGTAGAACACCACCAACTTTGTGAATTGTCAGCCTAAAGAATTTCTGACAGATTACCTGGCACTTTTGCACCCTTGCTTAGAAACTGTAAAGATGCTATGAATGTCAGTATTTGATACGATTCTCTGTAGGGGCTCTTTCCAAAAACCTTGCAGATGGTGAATGGTCTCAGGGTCTTAGTTTTGGAATCACTACTAGAATATTAAAATCCTTAGGTGAATATAGTTAATAAAACAAAAAACATGGTCAAATCTCCATAATGTTTGTCAAAGCACTATTCTGCTCAGTCAGCCTCTCTGCCATATTCCTCTCTCTTTCCCCACTACTCTGAGTATTAGCCACTTCTAGCGGGGGTTTCCTTATTCTGTATTTATAGCCTACATAAAAGGACTATTGTTCCTTTACACATGATAAAAGTACTTTAAAACTGGCAATTACATGCAATTTTATGGGTATCCTCAACAGTTGTTTGGATTTGATGGACAAAATAATTGTCCCCTATTTCTAGCCCAAGCTCGTCTGACTTTTGCAATGAGCAACTCTCATTAGTTCATGATTCTACAAATTTCTGTAAGACCTTGAGACTTTTTTGTAGTAAAGACCCTTTCCAAACTTAACACTCATTTTAAAAGCTTTCGAGTTGACTAACTTCAAGAAGTCAAGAATGAGCATAATAAATATAGCAAAATGCCAGCCGCAGGCTGTAACAAAGACCTATGGAATTACAAGTGTTGACTCCCATAAGATTATTGCAGGTCTTCACATATGTATTTTTCAATTTTGCTATAAACACAAAGGCCCATTAATAGCTTCTGTAACTCTGTTTTCAAAATCTTCAGCACACTGTTCTGCTAACAAACTGGATTAACAGGTAAAAAAAACGGAACCATTTAAAAATTAACTGATTACTTTGTTGTTTGCCATAGTATCTGGGGATGACTTTTAAGCCTGACCTTCCCAGTTTATAAGCTCAGGAATTTTCATGAGTGTCCAGATGTCTCGGGGCATCAGATTTATAAGAACTTAATGGGAAACAATATTGATATAGAGCTGCCTTGGTCCGCTTGAAGAAAAAAAAAAGCCCCTAATGGGTATCTTATGTGCAACAACCAATACCACTTAGTAGTTGCAAACACGGACTGTTGGAAGGTCATATAATTTAATATGAATTCATTTTGATATTTATTTATTACTTTAGTCACTGCTTTCACATTCTTTGTTACTTGTCTGTGCTTTGTACAGTAACACAGCTAGTGACTTAGTGTTAATGAATAATAATAAATATATGTGTGTGCTGCAGGGATGTGGGACCTGGTGGAAGGAGTAGCTCTCCTACCCACCAGTGAGACAGCAGAACTTGCAGACAGCAATTCATCTCACTTGCATTAAACATCTACGTTCAAAATAGGATGTACAGCCCTTTGGAGATGCTTAATTTTCCCTTGCAACCTACCTAATACTTCAGACTAATTTTATTGTCCAAAAGTGTAAACAATAAGGTTTTCCAGATAATCAGTGTTCCTGTCCTTTTTTGTCCCCCCACCCGCACCACAGTATTTATTGTTTCTTCCCACACAGTTGTTAGCAATCCCTCCACAGACAGTATGTTTGTCAGATAAAACTTTTCCAATCTTATCGGAGCATAGACTTCTTCAGTTTTTTTTTTTTTTTTAATCTGTTCAAGTATACTAATACCAATTAATTCATTCCTTACTTCCTTTTGTATTCCCAGTACAACAAAAGAAACTTGGAATTACGACTCTATGAAACCGACATTACTTTGACAAACGAAGCATTTTCTCATTAGCAAAAAGTACTTATGCATATGATAAAATCTCCAGCAGGGTTAGCAGCTGTTTATTAATGGCTGTTTGCTTCTTGATACAGTCATTTATGTTTAAACATGAGCCAATACATTACTGCAATATGTATATCTGCCTCTGTGTTTTCCATTTCATCCATGCATATCAAATCATATTCCTGTTTCTTTCACCATTTGCACCATTGTAAACTGGGAGCTACTCCTATTAAACTTAAGCAACCACACCAGAAAAACACTAGATAAAAATGAAAAAAGAGACGAAGCCCTTATTTTTCATGCATATACATTTGCAATACATTATGGGTCCTTTATGCTTTTCCTGTTCATATTCTAGGTATATTTTCTGAGATCTGATATACTAAAGTGTTCAAAATGATATTGATGAATTATTCAACAACTCTCTTAACTGTGATTTATCTGAAAGCAGAAAGAATTCATCACCAGCAGAGCTAAAATAAACATGCTCTTATGACTTTAAGATTAAATTACTGACATAAACAAAATCTGAAATTCCTTCATACAGTGTTCTACATGAACATCAGCAGAGAAAGAAGTGGAATATTTTCTTGCAGGGGCTGTAAGAGTGCAGAGGCAGTTTCTCAGCTAAGGTCATGTCTCTTCTTCCTTCACAAGGATACTAGAAGAACTATGTATTAAAATTTTTCCACCAGTTGTATTTCTGACGGTAAGTGGTGATATAAATTGGAATTTACAAGTATTGCTAAATGTTTCATAAAAAGCAAGTAATAAAAAGGGCAGTTTACGGAGGTTCTCTTGATGCCAGTTTCCAGCAATAAGTAAAATCAGCAGCATACAGGCGTTATATATTTTTTTATTTAACTTTACCTGGCATGCTTTTAATTGGCCCCTTAGGAACAAGTTACTGAGCAGTGCATCCAGTCATCCCCCGGGTCCTGTAACCAGGGGTACACAGTTTGGCTTTAGTTCTATGCTTCATAATTAAGCATCCACGATGAATACACACACAAGATTGAAACACAGGATCCCATTGTGCTTTCACTTATTTGCAAACATGAAAAGTTTATTTTTAAGCTCAGCATTGTATAGGGGTTCCTTTCTTTCCCTCCTGTTGCATGAAATACTAGAGAGGGATGGTTATTATGGAAGGCCTTTTTTGTTTTATATAGACAGCATGGAAATTAAGTCCCAGACCAAACATTTTAGGATTTGCAACAGGAAAAAAAGATAAAAACAAAGATCAGCAAAATCCTTTACTGCACTAGGAGTCACTAATAAATTCATTTAATTCTATTGGGTTACTTCACACTTATGATGGCATAAGGAAGTTTAGGACTAGTGGATTTATGATGCATTTCTAATCTGGTGCACTTATATATTTTTATACCTTTTCCTGTAATGTTTCAAACAAAAAAGCCTCACAGTTATATCTATAACTGTCAGATCTAGACCCAGTTTTTGCTATTTGGATGCAAAGCCTGAATTAAGTCAAATACCTAGTCAATAGTGAAAAGTTATTATCGTGAACTAGAAAGTTTTCTTTTTTCAAAACAGACAATTTTTCAGTTATCTTTTTCAATGTTTTTATAATATTTGTCAAAGCATGATTTATCAAACCTCAGCTACTTGAGGAAAAACATTTTTAAAAAAACAATTATTTGAAAATATTTGAATTTTTAAAGCAACTCTCTACAACATCATTTTTGTTTACATGTACATATTTTCACAAAATAATATTTAAAGTTCTTTTTCAATTTAAAAAGTTTCTGTATGAAATTCTTTTCTTCTGCTGTATTCCACAGCTACTTGCCAGAATAACCTTCCCCACATGACTTAACTTCTGTTTTCATCTTGTCTCAACTCTTCTCAAACACCCTCACCCTATAAAGTTGCATGTACTACGACAGCAGTACTTTGAACTGGGATATTATTTTAGACACAACTGAGATATTCATCATAATAGCAGTAACTACTGTAAGTCTTTTAAAATCTTGTGCAAAATCCTGCTCTTTCAATTTGAAAGGCATCAAGATATTACTCCATTGCTTCTTTCCTAACTTTTGCCTCCAGCTCTTAGCCCTGGGACACATAAGAAATACTTTAAGTCACTTTAAGTGGGAGATTGGCACATATCCTAGAACAGAAAATAAGCTACTTCAGTTTCTGAAATCAGCAAAAAAGAGCAAGCAACCTACACATTTTATACATTGCAAAATACAGGACTTAATGTGGTCCTTCTCTTTTTCTAGAGTACATACTGGTACACATTGTCTTCTTTCTGAGGTACAGATTGTTATACAATAAAGGTCTTCAGAAGCAATGAAAAACAATTTCTCATTATACTAGCTGCTGCAATAGCATGCTTTCCATGTAAATATTTTCCTTTAAAGTTATTACTGCAAAATATTAAATGTACATTTAAATTTATATTCATTGGTAGTCCCACCATCATCATGCACACAAGTCTTTGTAGGATTACAGCCTACGTGTTTTCCTACTGTTTTCAGAACTGGATGTTTCTCTTCAGTAATACACCCACATAAGGAGACACTGGAAGAAAACATGAACTTTCTTTCTAAATGGATATGTTAAAAGGTAATGTCTGAATTGACAGAACTTTCTGTGCTTTAGAATTAAAAAAGGGAATGGAAGGCATGGAGAAAGTGTATTAGGAAGGTAATTTCAGAAAAAAACTATCTCCAAGAGTATACACTTAGTGGGTATTAATCTGTGGCAAGACATTTTTGTAGAAAGTTGAGAGTATTTCTGCTTTAATTCGTGGGAGAAAGAGTAGTCCTCAATTTGCAAGCAAGCAAAACAAAAACCAGACCTACGTTATGCACATTAATATTGTCAAGTACCTTTTCACAGATACAAAAATAATTTTAATCCTTAGAAATTATCAGAAAAAATAATTTGAAGGGGCCAAAGGAAGACTTTTAAAATTGAACAGAATACATGTTTTCTAAATGTTTTTCCGACTCTCAAATTTTAGCAATTAAAAAAAAAAAAAAACCACTAAATCGAAATTCAGTTTTCCTGATTTTACAAGGAGATAATAAGAAAGAGACAAAATAAAACTAAGAATAGCCATCAAAACATTAACCTGACCAGAAAGAATTTGTGCATTGCTTAATTACAATTTCTGAAAGCTGTAGAAGTCTTAACTGGGCTATGCTTAGGCTTCTGATTTGGGCCTATTCCAAAAGCTTTAATAAAGTAGTTTATTGTTCTTTTAATTGAAATATTAGAAGTAAACTAGAAGTAAGGAAAGGGAAGAAAGAATTTAAATGGAGACTTTTCCAAACTGACCTCTAAGGACAATTTTTGAATCTATTACCTTGTGGCAACATGAAAAATGTGAGGGTGAGTACAACAAACTAGTGTCTCTAATAAAGAGAGGCTATACAACACAAAGTAAACATAAGGCATTGTGCCGTTCACATTTTCTTGAAAAAAATCTATGTCATCTTCTCCTAAGGTTGTTGGATTTTTTTTATTTTAGAGTAAGAGTAAAATAGCAAGCCTTGAAGTTTGTGGCTTTCACTTTTTTTTTTTTTTCTTTTAAGCAGCAGTAACACACAGTGACATTATTTTAAGGATTTCTCTTCCCAAAGCCTGCTGCACTGACGTTTACCAGTTGTGGATGTAACCAGAATTTAGAACTCTGAAGTACGGCATTTCATGATGAAAAACTTGGAAGTACTTTTATTTTAGGAGCCCCGGAACAAGGATTCAATTTGAATATGAAACTGTCACAGATTTTATATTGTCTTTGCCAAAACTATCTGCTCTAGAGTCACTGCTCAACAGCTGTGATAACGATTCACAGTGGCAAAACCATTATTTAAGGGAAATGTGAATCTCACTGTATGTCATATATTTGAATGAAAAGCATGAAATATCAGTTTATAAAAAACTCAGTTTTTACTGTAACAGAAGGAATTCAAAACTCAAGACTATATACAGCAGCTGTGGTGCATTTAATGCACTGTTCTATCCTGTTTAAACGTGTTTTGAAATAATGTGCAAGAGCAGGTTATTGTTGTTACTGGTTATATGCCTTAAGATAGTCTTAAATTGTTCTTGACAGAAAAATACTTCCTTTGCAGAATGATATCCAGGCAAATACTAGAAGCATCGTCTTCTGGTGTTAAACAAAGTAAACCATACCATCTTGAAGGCTTAATTTTTTTATTTTGTTTTTATTCCTGTAGTTATTCTTAATAATATTTAGTGAAAGGGAACTACATTTTCAACATGGCTGCAATTTCAGAAGCTTGATGGTCTTAATTAACATGAGTTATATTAAAGCACTTCACAAAAGAATGTAGAAGAATGGTATTTTTACCCTATCTCAGTTTAAGTCGCTGCTGACTTAGCAGGGAGTTTTCTTTCTTTCTTGCATACTTTAGCTAGGATTTGTGAAAGCAAATATGAATAAGAGAAGCACCATTACTGCAGGCTTGGAACAGAGCTGAAAGAAGCCAAAAGCACTACAAAAGGAAGTAGTGCGGATCAGATTTCTGAAAGAATTATTTTTCTAACCACAGCTGGAGAGTTAGCATTGAAAGCAAATGCTAAAAGCTTTGAACAATCATGTATCTTTACCTGGATTAGATTATACCATTGTAACAGGAAAATTAGTCAAACAAATTAATCCTGTGTACCTAGCCATCACTCGAAACAGAAATAAAAGAAACCAAGATGCACTTATTTTTTAAATGAAATATTTACATTTAAGATATTGTTTGCAGTATTTTTGAAGTAGTTCTGCTGGAACTTTGTTAAGAGTGGATTTGAGAGGTGGTATTTGCCACCCTATCACGGAGAAATTGTAGTATTAGTTTCTTTGGGCCTGCCCTACACCCTGGGCTGCTAGAAACTGAGTTTCAAATGGAGGCACTCGCTGGCTCAGCTGGAACCAGCAGCTATCCAGATGCTATGGAGTGGCTTCAAGAGAGAACATAATCCAGTAAAATGGCTTTCATGCATACTGGTTATGTGCTGCAGACTCCTAACTTTTTATTGATTTCATCTCTAGTGAGGAACTGAAAGTCTAAAGTTAGGACCTAACTTTGCCTCAAAGGTTCCCTGGCACACAAGGACACTGGGTGTCTTAGAGGCTGAGCCAAAAAACGGGTCATTTTGAGTAAGGAGCCGCCCATGTTTAACCAAGCAGAAGAGATGAATATAACAGTATTTCTGCAGTACCGGTCTTATCCAGGGCATAAAGTTTATCCTTACAGCCTATGCAATACACAGTGGCCAAGATCCTTCTGAATAATGAGAACGGATATCAGAAGCAGAAGAGCCACATTTTGTCTGATAGACATCTAGTGAGAAGCAAGAAAAGTAGGGGTTGCAAGTATTATATCCAGAGCACAATGATGTTGTGAGATGAAGACTTCAAAGTATAATTTTATAGCTGTAAATTAGTCAAAAGAATGTATGAAGGGCATGCTGGGATGACATCTCTATAATAACTTGCCACCTCAGGTATGCAGACTCAAATGAACAGTCTGCTGTCCTCTTTGGCTAGTTGGGAATTAGTAGAATTATCTTCTTTATGTTGTTTTTTCATGTTCTATACCATGCAGACTAAATTAACACAACATAAAACTCTCATGTTTTAATTCTAAGTGACTGAAAAAATTTGTTTCTTTAGGAATAAATTCTACCATTCATAACATTCACAGAGGTTAAATAGAGAACTTCCACTGGCTTCAGACCAGCCAGGATTTCACCCACTGAGAAGCCCCACAGTAAAAAGCTGTGGTCAACAGTAAAAAGTCATGTTCTTCTCCATGGAAGTAGCAAAAAAAATGTTTTGTTACACAACATACACTCCTATTGGAAGTGTGGCAGAGTTTATGCATCTCACAGCAGAGTAAGAGCAATTAAACTTTCATTCTAGATTCATGCTAGAGCCTGTTCCAAATAATCCAGGTTTAAAGGAAGTTTACTCATTCGAGTTGAGAGGTCAAGAGGGCCACATGTGATCCTTGGCATGGTATTTCTCTGTAAACCACACTGTCTTGTAAACCATAACGTTTAGTAGGCTACAAAAACTAGCACAGCTCTGCCACCCTGGTCTAAGAGGCTTGCAAAGCGCAGGTGACCTTTTGATCCCCAGCAAGAGAGGAAAGGCAGCAGAGCTTGCTAGTGCTATCAAAAACCACATTCTCTGACAATGTCTGCAATAACAGTAAGGATACTGTCTTCTACACAGGCAGGGGTTCTGGCCTCTTGGATGACCTTGCAGGAAAATTTAATCTACTGCCTGTCTCCATTTAGCCTATTTACCTCAAAATTTTTAATATCTTAAAAGAAAGCATGAACGAGTTAGACACCCCACATGTTTTAGCAGCTAGGAAAGCAGCTTTAATTTAATTTCAGATAAGCAACTTGGCATCTTAAAAGCCACAAGCACCTATCTTAGTTGCTTAAGCATGAAAAACATTACAGAATTTGGGGTAATTTAAAGCGACCACCATCCCAAGTTTTCTAATAGTGCAAAAACAAATGGAAATGCTAGACAGTATAATCCACTGCTGCTCATTAATGAGCTCATGTCAAAGAGATGTATATATGTGGAATAAATACTCGGTCTGATAGGTGAGGTCTCAGGCTGTATCTGATCGGGAAATTGAGAATGTTTCCCTTCTTTGAATTTGGCTCCATGCCCCAGCCAATTCCACATCAGGATATAACCTGACCACACAACATCATTCCCCGATTTCTACAGAAAGTAAATCCAAGTGCACAGGTCAGGCAAGAGCTGTAGCCATGCATGGACTCGAACCCCAGGGCATGCACTGTGTGTCCCAGCAGAAAAGTCTAGACGAAGCTTTAAGAGATTAGTTGGAGAATGATTGAGAAAAGTTTGTTCAGTCTGTAATGTCTGAAGTGCCTCTCAAAAGCCAGTTCCCCCAATATCAGCTTATCACAGCAATCAGTCTCTCAGGATGGGGCTCCATAGTAGGAAGTCTCACACAAGCAAAGATGTGGCCATCAAAATTTGAACAATTCTTCAAAGTTAACATCACAGTCAATTAAAAAGAAAGCTAAAAAACCTGGACCACTGGCATGATCATAGGTGCATGCCTAATTTCAGTGAGTTAAGCTGATTTACTTTTACCTCTTCTTTAATGTATCAAGTGAAGGAATCTCTTAATCAGTGATATGTAATATTAAAGAAAAATAAAAGCTCTCATAATAACCCCATACAGCACAGAAGACAACTTCACAAACCACGGTTCTGAGTCCCCAGGATTTCTGGATTCACAACCACATGAGTTTCAACTTTCAAATCATAATACTGTTTCATTATGCTGAAATATTTAGGATGTTGCTACACTTCTTTTTCAATCTCGGAAACAGCAAAGGAGAAAAAAAGGGAAACAGCTGTAGAGGCAGGAGCAAAAAGTACTATAGTTCCACACAAAAAACAGTAAAATCACCATTTAAGACCAGCAGCTTTGCATGCATGTCAAATGAGATGATGTCTGCAAATTTAGGAATCAGAGCTTCCGTTGGCAGTCTTGTTCCATTTTTTCTCTTTGTTTATAGTTATGTCCTTTGTCATTGTAACCCTATTAGATCTCAAGTTATAGGGTTACTATCAACTTCAAATAGAGTAACACATTCAGGAGAAAAAGGCTCTTTTCTTTTTTGACGGGCCTCTGAAAGTGTTTTTAATTCCTCCTTGTTCTATATATGCATTATTCATTAATATGCATTATTCAGTTCCTAATTTGGACCAAAAGAATTTTCATGGACCAGATTTATAGCTGCTCATATAAGAGACCAAGAGAAATGACTTTGTCAGAGACATCACTGACAACATCACTGAAAAAGTTATTTTCACTGAGTCATGGTTGAAGACCTCAAAGACATTGGCTCAAAATAACGATGAGTGTATTCCCCGTATCAAGATAAATGTAACAGGAATCTAGGGAAAGTTTCCTTAGAAATCTAAGGCAGACTTACTGAGTTTTAGTCAAATCAATATTATTGCCAAAAAAAAAGTATTGTGGACACTTTGGTTTAGCAAGTTATTTCACTGCAAGTTCTGCTGGAAGATTTCTAGCTACATTGCTACTTAATTGCAATAGTATCAGTTTTTACCCTGCCAAACCCAAACAGGGAACGAGAAAGTTCTTTCAATTCAGAAGAACATTCAGGATATACCACTGAAAGATAGCTCCCTTTCAAACTTGATTTCCTCCTTGCTTAATTCAGTATGGCTGGTACAGTATTTGAACAAAGCTATGAAAGGCTTCCAGGAAAATCTGTAATGCTTCATCAGGTGCCACTTTCAAGTCTGTAAGCAAGAGCTTTAAACCTCTTATTTCTCTTTTTTTTCCTTTTGTTAGCTATGCTGTTGACAAAAACACAGGGGAATGTTCTTGTCTCCTAAAACCCCTAAGGAATCTCAGCTATTTGCTCAGCACACAGAGCAGCACAGTTAGCAATTGTCTTATGTCGGGCATGGTTGCCTCCCCTCACAAACACAGCAATATACTTCAGGTCTATGTACATCTACACCCCACTATAAAGGTCTTTGATAACATCAACAAAGTGCACAAGACATGATGAGACAGATACCCAATACAGCATATACCTCAGTGACCCTTTGTAACTGGCACACATGGCCTTACATTCTTTTTTTTTTTTTTTTTTCCATTAAGCAGCAATCTTATAGAAATCTGCCAGAGTATCAGCTAAATCAGTTCCATTCTGATGCTTCAGTTCACTTCTGCCCTGGCACTTGCAGTGAATTTTAGCTTGGACCCACAGAGCTCTCTCTGCCTTTAACCTCAGCTCTGGTACTTCAGTTCAAGTGCAGATTCAGCAGAGTGACTAAGCACAGCATTTTGGTAGTTACCTTGAAAGGGTCATTAAAGGATGTCTCTGCACAGGGCAAAGGGTTATGGTGCATAATCCCCTACTGCAGCATCAACCAAGCTTGCTCCAAAATTGAAAAGAGTATATTTACTCCACCATAGTGAATTCAGCTGCTTTGCGCCTGGCACAGAGGCTGGCCTCTTTCCATGGCATCCCACGGTCCTGAGGAGATGTACTACTCTGCTGCCAGTTGTGGGGGCTCACAGGTTTCCCCAGAGACATTGGTACTGAGAAGCTGTAAGAGCCCATTACTTCTGATACACAATGTGCTCAGGCTCTGTGAAACCGCTTTGATGCAGCAGTCTTCTCTCTCAGACCTTTCTAGGCAAACAGCTAAAAACAGGGATGTGGAAAAAGTGTTGTCCATAGCACCATAACTGGGTTCAACACCACCACCTCTTGCAACACCCTTGCTTTTTGCATTATCTTCTACCACAGTTATCTACAACATCATTTTCACACAGGAGCAACAGCATGGAAGATACCACACCATATCAAGCTCTAGGTATACCTAGCCTCTGTGTGTGCATGGGTACAGGGATGTGTCAATCCTTCGTGTATTTCTAAATAACTGACAGTCCCTACTGCACCTATTTTCAGAGAGTGCAGCTACTCTTGTTTTGGGCTTGCTTTTTTTTTTTTTTTTTTTAAGTTAGCCAACAAGAGCCCTTGCTTCCCAGGTACAATTTGGTAGTGTAACTGTGCAACTTCAGAGTAGTTTTCAGAATCATTAAACTAATTGTAACTTTACTTTCTGCCAGCTTCTTAGGTAGGGCTACAGGAAACTTGCACATTACCATCTTTTTCTACAATAACAAGAAAGAAGAATCATTCTTTTTAGCCTTTTTTTTTTAATTATTTTTGAGTATTAGGAGAAATTTAAATTTTAAAAGTGGACCAATTATAGCAAACCATTAGTAGCTGGCCTTTTTCACTATTTATTGCACAGTAAATAGAGCTCACCTTTCCACAACAATTTTCCTCAAATTCTTGCCTTGGAGCTTTCAGACTCCATCCTACCAAAAAGTGTGTCCTTTAATTTCTCTTTTCTTTATTTCAATGAAAGGCCTTGGGTTTATATACTTATTCTTCTCTTTTCTTTAGGTGGGGACAGGAGACAAAAACAAGATGGAATGGACTGGTGCTGCTTAGTGGTAGTATCACTGTTTCTGCCATAATGTTGGCTTCTGCACTTGGACTGAGATTGCCTTCCATTTTGTGCAATGCTCTCCAGAACTCCAATAGGTAGATAATACAGCTCTGCAAGAGAAGGATCTTTGCCTGCAACCCTGCAAAACGATAGAATTTTGTTGCAGCCTCAGCTTCTTTTCCCAACTGCTGGGTATCGTCTTGGTGTGTTTTGTCTCAGCACATGCAGCTACCTGGGCTGTTCTGGTGTGTAGCTTGGGACTAGCAGTCCACATACCTTGCCTCAGAGATGCCCAGTGGTCCTAATGCAGAGCCCTGCCCATAAGCTGTACACAGAGACTTATTTTGTTTGACAGGTACTCTCTCACTACAGTCCAAGCATGCTTTCTGCTTTGAACCAACTCCCTAACACAGTGCTTTTCTGCAGCGAGTCTCCCAGCATCTCCACTTTCCACATTTTGGTTTGGTGACACCAGTCTCAGAGTGCACTTGCTGAATCCCTTGCAGATGAAACGAAGCTAGAAGTGCCCTCAACATGCCAGTGGACGTTCAGTCCAAAGACCCAGACTAGAGCTACCTAGTCCAAATCAAAACCTCCAAACTGTATGCAGTGCAGGCATCATACTTCAACATCAACACCAACTTTCTGGCTACCCTAGATACAGCCTCCTGCTACTAATCCTGATTCCAGTCCCACTTGGTTTCTTAGCAAGGTTCAATCTAGCTCTTGCACATGCAATAGCCTGACTCTTTATTTTAAATCATGTGCAAACAGTGTTCTCGGGGTCTCTGATCTTTCCTTGAAAGTATATCACTTGTGCTTAATTTGTTGTGCCTTTCCACATTTCATGATATTGTTTCCTCTGCCCGAACTGTCTGAAAATCACTGAACGTCAAGCACTTTACCAGTAACTTCAGAAACAAGGCTGCATTCTGCTGGTTTCCCTTCTTGTTTTAAAACAATGTTTCTCTCTTGTCAGGTATCAGCAGTCTCCAGTTTCCCTCTAAGTTTCAGTGGGGCCGCACTCAGAGCTGTCCCCACCTCCCCAGCAGTGACTCAGAGGCCGTGAGGCAGACACCCACCTCCTTCCCCAGGTGCTGGAAGGCAGTGGGTCGGCATTGCTCCCAGCGCTCCACGACAGCCAGCATCCCTCTTGGAAGAAGGGGCAGTAAGCCAGAGGTTACGGGTTTGGGTGAGAAATGGGTCTCTGCAACAGGATGATGACCAGCACCACGTGCAAAGCCCAGACTCCATCAGCGGGGGCAGCACTATATATAAAGCCTCAAACTGGGAACGGATCATCCGCACTCACATGAGGCAAAATAACTGATCGGTAGCTTCAGCTTCTAAAGTCTGGATTTCAGTCAGGCTAGTTCTGTCAAAAGGACAAGCTGGAAGCTTGGGGGGTTATTCAGACTTGTGAATGGTATTGCCAGAGGCTAGGGGATTATGGAGCTAACTCTCTTATGGCATTCCTCTTAAGGCAAAATAGTAAAAATTAAGTTTCCTGAGATAGGAAATTAAGGCATCAAATTGGAATCTAATCACCTCAGCAGTTTGAGAAAAGAGCTTAGTACCTTGATTTTCATTTTATAATTTGAACTTGATGAAAAGGAAGATTAATTACACATCTGTGTGACAAGAATTGATTCAGGCAGTATAGGGAAGGAAGAGTGTCACTTTTGTATTTTTTTTTAATCTAAAATTTTTCTTTCCTTGTTTGCAATGACATACCATTTACAATATAAAAGCAAGAACTGACACACTTAGCTTTAGTAGCATAATAATGAGAACGTTTCCTCAGTTCAGTTATCAACTCTTCTACAGCACTGTGATTTGACTGCAGTACTTCAGCTAACATAGCTGGCTGAAATGCACCCCCGAAACTACACACTAGAAAAATTTTCTACTACACACTAGAAAGATTAAATGAAAGCCCCTTGCCTTTTCCTAGTAGTTAGGATGTCCAAAGTAAACTATGGGTTGCCAGCAGCTCTCCTCTTACGATTTTACCCAGCCTCATCCAAAGTCCCCAGTGTTTGCTTCCTTTTGCTTTATTCACGCACACAAACTTACATATAATGCATCAGTTCACAAGCTTGAACTAGTCAGCGATGCACTGATAACCCATCCTGTGGCCAAACACAGCATTAGCTCTTCTCTATCCTGCAGCAGGTCAAGCTTCCCTGCGCAGTCACAGCTCTGTGTTCAGGCTTTTGTTCAATAAGCGTATGTAAACTTTGCAGTGAGACACCAGAATGATATTGTTGTTTCTATTCCACTTCTGAGACTTTAAGGAGCAACTGCTGAAGTTGTGGAAAAAAAGACAAGGACCTTTTTTAGAAAGGCTGAAATGCTCTGACTTATTATATTGCTATTAAATGTGGACTGGCATCCATTAATCCAAAAGAAATTGGTACAAATCCCTTGCAATAAGAAAATAGGTGCGGAGGAAATAGCAGCTTTACAAAAATTGAAACCTGTGTTTAATTTTCTAACAGGGACAGCTTATGAACCTGATTCCTATAATTAATGTCTACGCATACAGTTCCCTGTCCTGAGTCCCATCCAATACAAACATTGGTTTTCCAGGGAGAGAGAAACCTGTGTTATCTACCACAGTATGAAGGCCAAGCGCAGATGAAGAGTGCATGCCACACAGATGGTGCACAGTGTACAACACAACCTTGCTTTCTCTCCCATACGAAACGTGGATAATCTTAGCAGATGGTTTTAAATCTAGGTCAAGAATAGGGAAACAGTGGCATATTGGACACATATGGCCTGCAAATTTATTTCATATAATCTATGACGTACTTCTTTTCTGACGTATACTGTGCCCAGCAAAAGACTATACAGATCCCAGCAAAATCGATAATAAACAAATAGATGAAATTGGCCAGTTGATTTAGGTTTGTCCATTTCTGCCCAAAAGGGTTTTTCATTCTTTCTCTTGCTGCTGTTCTTCCTTCACCTTTCTCCTGTGCTCTCATTACTACTTTCCATCACATTTTTCCTCTTTGTACTTTCATTTGAAATCAGAAGCACACCCAAAGACATTTATTCTCTATTTATCATTCCCACATGAAAAAATTTGTGCAAAGTAAATTCTCCCCATATGAAATCAGCTTACTACTTATAACATTAAACACTGAGTATAATAGTATATCTTTTAAAAGATCTAAAACCAGGTTTTTTTCTTACAACACTCATTTGTCATTGACATTAACCTGGTTACAAAAAGCAAAGTAACTATAAATGAACTAGTCAATATCTAAAAAGGGAACACTATTAAAGCCACCTATGGAGTTCCTGGATTTTTACTCCTGAGGCTATACAGCCGTAAGCCCCTTATCAAAGCTGGTGGGTTTGGATATTTAATTGACCTGCATGAAACTCCAGAGATCTATTCCATGGCTTGCATTTTTAAAACTTTATGCACTTGTTTGCAAGTAACTAAAAAAAGTCTCTTTCAGCTATCACAGCCTGGCTATCAGGGAGGAATTTCATCAAAATTCTCATGCAGAGACATCAGTCAATCAGCAACAGGGTCTAGGTGCGAGGGACCAGATAATAAATCCAAAGTTCTGAGTTCTACCAATATCTTGTTACTTTATGGCTTTGGGCAAATGATTTTGCTCTTTATGTACATCATCTGTGACTGCTTGCTACCAGAATTTGACTAATACCATATTAAATATTTAAATAATGTTTGGTATAACAAAGTTCATTCTAATGGGATGTTTCAGCCTGACATTTCAAATGCTACTGTAATGCAAACAGTTTAGAGTCAAACTGAAAATACGTACTTCCTTTCCAGCTGTGGAAAAAAATGCATTTGTATTGTATCCAGAACAACACTCCATCACATCGCATGTTAAAAGACTGGCTCTTTAACACTATGATTTATTTAGAAAGGAAGCAAACATTTGGGATAAGCAACCTACTCTTCATAAATATTAACAGGATTAAATATCAGGCAAGATAAATACATGGTGCTGTAAGTGAACCTTACTTTAAGGTCAAAGCCATCCCTCTGGCTATTGTTTGCAAAATATAAAAGACAGTGGAATTGTACACATTTATTTTTTCTACCCTATTTCTATCTGTCTTTTTAAATTATTTAACCCCTACTTTAGGCTCAAAACATGCACTTGTGGATGAGTTTACCTTCCAGGTGCTTTCTCCCTGCTTTTCTAATAGGAAGAATCCTCTCTTTGAAGCATATACAAGCCATCATTTAAATCCAAAGAAAAACACTGGCTAAGTGATGTCAGTTTTATGATACTGTTTATTACCACTATATTATCGCAGTTTGAGGCAAGGATTACTCTGCACTTACAGGTAAGCCATTCAGATCACTGCTGTACCAAATGAGGACAGCATAAGGCTGCATTAATTTAACTGCTTTAGTTCCAATAGGCTTTTCACAGCAAAAAACTACAGTGACATCGGCATATGATTTTATTAAGCAAACACGTTTCTTTTATGTCTCACATTGGGAACCCTGAGGTGAAAGACTGGGAACCCAAATTACCTAGCTCATTCAGATGCACATGGCAATCGGGAGCACTGAGCATCTTCTGAGTTTCTCCAAAATCCCGGAGTCAAAGTGATTTCACACATCAGCCCTCAGCAATTCAGTTCAGTGGCATTAAAACTGAGTATGAATGGCAATGTAGAAATAATATCTTATGTTGAAATCTGTTCTGGCACATGAAGTGCATTTCTAGAAACCTCTTCCTAAACATGATAAAAATAGTAACTTCATTTTTATCAACAGTCCTAAACTTACAATTGAGGAGTCACACATCACAGGAGGTAATGGACCCAAGATGTTTGGACACAAACATCCTGAGCAACTTTTGCCAGTTCCCAGGCACATATCTTTCTACACAGGTCACACACAGCCCCTTTGGCCCCCTTCTTAGTGTCACTGAGCACATCAAGGATGCACGTCATGAACATTTGCGAAGTTCATGCCCTCAATCACAGAAAAGCTAAAAACTGAGCAACTAATTTTTATAACTGTTCCTGCAAAAGCTGGATAGGCAAATCACCACAAGATTGAACTTCACCTGTAAGTGACAAAGAAAAAGAGATTTAGCATGTACAGAATACAACACGCCAACAAAAGTAAAGAGCAACCTCCAAGTGGGGTCGGGGAGCCAGACATGAGCTGGTAATAACATCTCTCTCCTCCTCATCTTCATGGAAGAAATGCAACATTTAGCAAGTTATCCCTCTTTCTACAATATTTCTTTCACAAAAAGTCTATTTTCTTTAATAACTGGGATGAATGTGTTGTTCATGGATTCACTGGAATGCTGTCCCAGCACTAACTCAGCTGTGCAAGCAGACCTCTTGCACTGAATAGTTTTCGGGGGGCTTATTTGGAGGAGGGGGCCAGGGGGATAAAGAAAACTAATAGCTCCAGCAGTCCCCTTCAATCATCTCCTAAAAAGGGTCAAAGTGCAGCTGCCCTGAAAAACCCAGGCCAGGTCTAGCCTGAATTCTTCACATTTGCAGAATTCCAGACACAATTAAGAGACCAGGAACGACAGGGGAAAGCGCTGACCGTGTGCAGTACAGACAGCAATTATCAAAACCATTGCCAAGTTTATATCCCATGGATACACACTTTCTTAAGTGAAACATTAACGATAAGTGAAGCCATGCCGTCTAAGGAAAGCAAGGCAAGGCAAAGGGTCTCTTTGGTGAGGCACGTTATCTCCCTTCGGCTGCTGAGAGGTGCAGGAGATTCCACAAGGCTGAAGTCATTTGAGCTAAGAGAAGGTCATCAGCATGGGAATGACACCTTTGTTATCACCAGTTTCCAGCCCCAGAGGAAACAATCACACCAGTTAGAGTTATCTGCACCTTCTACTAGGCTTTTCTCCTTTTCTCTCACTCCTTCCCTAAAACATGTTATCAAAGAAAACACAAACAAAACCCAATTTAGACTAGAAGAATCTTCTTTAAAAAAAAAAAAAGAATCAGCAAAATTTCAAACACCTTATGACTGCTGATGAGAACATGAAGAGAATGTTTCACAGTATGTGGTGAACAGAAATTTTTAATTTAAAGCATGTAGCAATTTCAAGAAAAAAGATTATTTCGGGGGTAGCCAAAAATGGTTAGAGAATGGTGCAGAAGTAGTACCAGCCATATGCATATTGATGTGAAGGAGGCAAGCTGTCACCAACTGGAAGTTTCACTTGAAACTGACTGGATTCATACTCTTACATTAACATATACGGAGATTATTCACTGAATGCATTCAACTTTTGCATGCTTTTGCGAAAGAACTGATTTCCTTAATGGACATAACTACCAGGCAATACACAATAACATATCAAGCTGCTGTACACAATCCACATTTTGCATTTCTACAAGGCTGCTGAAAGAATTGTGAAAGGAACACAAAGGACACGTCCAAGGTATAGAAAACATCTCCAAGAGGCAGACTTAAAGACTTAGCTTACCAAAGAGAGTACTGGCAGATGACATGGCCGTAGCACAGATAACCTGATGGGGAAAAATAGCAGGCTCATTAACTGAACCGCATCATCCTCAGTGATCAGAAGCTGATGCCAGATAAAGTTAAATTAAAAGCAATCATTTGTTTGGACTTAGTCAATCATCAGAAAAAAGATATCGAAGCAAACCTTGCTTAATTTCAGATCAAAACCGGATGCCTTTTTGGAAGGCATGTAAGTTCAACAGGAAGCTCTGAGTTCAACATGGATAACGGGATGATGTGTAGCAGCTTGTGAAATACAGACAGCAGACCCCATTATCGACTTCCGTCTTTAAGCTTTACGAATCCCAGAATTTTATGTTGGATGTCAGTCATACGCTGCCATCAACAGTTCTTATGCCTTTCACAAGGCTGCCTGGACCTCTACTTACAAGCCACCCTGTACCGTACATCCCTTGCACGAACCTTTCCTCAGTCCATGTCAGAGGTGACTTGCTAGTTCACTAAAAATCTATTTGAACACGTTTAGAAAAGAAATAAAGACAAATAAATTGGCTGTGAACTTTGTGGCTCAGTACCTAATTTTCAAAATATGTGTAAGTTGGTGACATGAAAATCAATTTCCTCTGGAATGTGCTTCTCCTCAGCAAGGGCGATTTCAGTGCCAATGGGTTCTCTCACATCATTGGTTTTGGCTGTGATACTATTAAATGGAAGTGGTAAGACTTTTTTTCCCCCCACAATGGATAAAACCCTTCATTTTCTGAAGTCACTGAGTAGGGTTTAAGGTCTGGGTTTTTTTAGTAGCATTAATATGTGTATTTTGGAAGAAACACTGCCTGAAATTTTCAATGTAAAAAACAGAGAATATTAGGTTACAGAGATTGAGAAAAGCAGTTAGAAGACTCAGTCAGAGACCTGAAAACACAACAGCATTAAAACTAAAGTTGTAAATGTAATTCTGAAAACCAACGGGCCAGCCACACAAAAAAAAAAAACAACACAACCAGCCATCAGTAGAGCTACAAGGAACGGGGTGGAGAGAAATAAAGCCTCACCCTGCCTTGGGCCCCTGTCCCCTGAGGGAGGGGGCACCACAGTGCACAATGCCCCCCTCCCCTGGCGCAGACAGGGGAGGAACAGCTGTGGAAGGATGATGCTCTTCAGACCTGGTCACAACTGGAGAGAATAGCAAAATAAAAATTTATTAAAAAAAAAAAAAAGAAAGAAGAGGGAAATGTGAGGGAAAGGAGTATTTGACAAGAAATCTTTTTTATTCTCCTGGAGCCCACAAAACCTCAGGACCACCCTGGATATAAGTGAAAACATGCCAAAAAGCAAAGAGAAAATGCTTTTCACAGAGCAGTTACATTTCACCTCTCAACTTTAGAAATGCCAGGCTGCCGTTTTCAGAACTTACATAAGAACATAGTTTTTTACCCTCATTTTCCATTAGTTACAACTCATTTTCTATTACCAATCCATTTTTGAAAATTGTGACAAACATCAGCTCTCAGAAAACAGCATCAGTCATATGCATTCCCACAGGCAAACTTGTTTCATCCCATTTAAGTCCTGGTTAGTAAACAAATCCATAAATCCATTCTGACAATGTCATCAGAATAAGCACTGGCTGCTTTTTTTAGGTTTTTTTTTTTTTGGTCAGGACAAGAAGCAACTTTGGAGGAATGACAGAAGCTTAAATTTACAGAAAAAAAAACCTCAAGTGAGAGAAAACATGAACTGTTCAGAAAAAAAAATAATTATAAAGAACCCACACTGACCTCACTCCTCTATAGCCAGCAGCATTTGACCTGGGCCTGTTTCCACCAGGTGTAAAGGTTCTTCCATATGCTGTATGGAAAGAAAAAAAAATCCCTCCCCACTTATGCAGCTTTGATTTTTTTTTTTTTTGGCCAAATCCTATACAGAAAGGCAATCATCTTCCTTCATGCATCTGAGGAGAAAAATCCTAAACATAGTACTTTCATTTGGTTGAAGGCAAGGAGGGAGCCTAGGCTACACAGCACTAGGATCCCACCACTTGCCATCCGAGTGCAGCATGCACTCCGTGAGGCACTCCCGTGGCATTAAAACACACTTCCTACATCTTCTTATATGGCGAGGGGCTGCGTGACATTTTCCATTCTGAAAGATTCCTGTTGAAAACCAAAACCAAAACCAAAAAAAAAAAACAAAAACAAAACCACCAAGTGGTACAAGAAAAAAAAATCTTGGACTAAAGAAATCACCTTTTTTTATGACATGAAATTTTGTGGAGGCTTAGCTAGACTAGGAATTTCACAAGTCTGTATTTGTCCTTACATGTTTTTCTAGGGAAACTCCAAGTCAAGGACAACAAATGAAACAGGAACATTTGGACTATGCCTGTACCAGCAAATGGCACAAGGAGATGCTGCCAGGCACTGTAATTTGGCTGTGTATATCATCCAGTCCTGCTATGGATTTGACCTACACCACAGGGAACACTCTCAAACTATTTCCAGGCTCAATTTGGAAGCTAACAGGGGTCCACCGCTAATAGGTGGTCTGCATGACTGTTTTGGAGGGTGTGAGTGTAACAGTGCGGCTACGAGCTGCTGCACACATACTGGCCTGGGGGCCAGGTACTGGTCTGGCCCTGCTGCATTTACTAGTCTGGACTAAGTGCCAGACCAACGCTCTCGCTGCAGGAAAGCGCACTGCGTGCAGCACTGCTAGAGCTGCTATTTATTTAACCAGAAGAAGAGTACCCATGCCGAGTTATGTTCAGCTATTCCTCCGGTCTCTCACGGAGTCCCCATGGCTCTCACATCTCCTAGGAAGGAAAGCGTAGGATGGGAGAGGAAGGAGAAAGCTCAGTTCCCTGGTCCGTGCCCATGGACCCCACACGTAGCACAAACCACCCTCGGCCAGCAGTCAGCCGACTTCGCTACTCCCCTTACTCCAAGCAGCAGAAATCACAACAGGAGTTACTCACTCATGGCTTAAGTACAAATTGTTACAAATGCTAGGGGGCTGATTATAGTTGGACAACACACATTTTCATTTTACTTTTTATACTACTGTTGGAAATTATGCACCAACTCTATTAAATTTACGTTATTTTGGTTGACAAAGCAAATGTCTGTGAAAGCTATGAAATGCCACACTGAGATTTCTACGCAAACATTATACGTCTACGTGTCTGATGTAAGTTTTATCCTAAACCAGTTTTTCTTTCCCTCTTAATTCCTCACTGCCAAATAAATGTATTTCCAGCTGTATGTGTGGGAAACAAACAGTATCATGCAATGACCAGCTAGGAAATGCACACCTGTCATAAACTAAAGAGCATCTCAGGGGATATATTGTATTCCATTCCCAGCTTACCAAGAAAGGATACAATGGAAAAAATGGATTGGTGTCAACTACCAGATGTTTTCAAGCCTCTCTAATTAGGTAAAAATTAAACAACTGCTATGTTCTATATTACAGATATTTTGCAGATGTGTAACACAAACATACAAAGTCTGATTTTCATTTACACTGAGGCCTCTTTACACTGCTTTGGCATCATAACATCCCTTAATATCGGTGTAAGTTATTTATATGCCTTTTAAGTTCCTTTTATACTAAGAGGATATAATAATCGATTTCATATAAACATAGGAGGATCAGGCCCATTATATTCTGTGGAAGACTTTAGCTAGGAGTCTTGAGTGGCAATGGAAAGAAAACGAAGTCTTATTCTCCTTTAACATTTACATTTCATGTAGAACAAGTCTGCTGAGAATGAATTAGGTTCAATGCATCTGAACTGTGCATCTTTGCAAATGTCACTGCATATTTAATTGTAATTGTGATTAATTTGCTCATGAGGAACACAAAATGTTGAACTATGTTTTCTTTACCCACTCAGCCCTTTTCCTCAGGCTCTGCACAAACCCATTTGACAGTCCCCATGCTGCAAACATTTCCAGAAAAAAAAATAAAAGTAAGTCCTGTGTGTACCCAGAACAACAGCAGTTTCTCATCTTCTAGATTAAAAAAAGAGGGAAAATATCATTAGGCAAGGTAAAAGGGTAAAACCTGACCAAAACATTTAGGACTGAACTAAGTGAACTACTTTATTCTGCTCCTAACAAAGATGAAGAAAAAAAAAAAAACACATTTCCTAGTTCTTTCACAACAAGAAAGCTGTTTTAGCTAGCTATTTACAGATATCCTTAAGTAACTCACAAACGAAGATCCACAACATGAAGGATACTTTGGGAAGTACACATAATTCTGCTTAGAGAAAATGAACATACTTTATTTGTACCTTCACTCCAAGTAATAATTACCAGAACTCTCTACAGTTAAATACACATTTCTAACCCAAATAATTCAGTATTTTTGAAAAGAAAGAATACCTGTTATACAATGAATTAAAACCAGCAACCATGATTGACAGTGCTCAACAGCATCCGTCTCCAACTGTATCAGTCAAGCTTTTCTCATGCTCCTTGGTCTTGGGCGTCTGGATCAGCGCTGTGACAGCAACACAGTCCCTCCACTAGGGCTGAAAAGGCTGATGTACCATATGCTTAAAAGAGGGAATGCCTGGACTGAAAATTATTATTATGACAGGAGATTAGACAAGCATAGATTCACAGTGTATCATTTTGCACTTGGAGAAGACTGAAGCATGGTTATTAATGGATTTGATTTCTTTCTCAGCATTCCTGAATCATTATTTATCTTTTGGCCATCTGGTCTAATTGCTAATTCTCTTTTGAGATGGACAGGCATACTGTGTGCTTACAGTAGCCATCATTTTTGGTAAGGATTTTTTTATTAGTATAGGCAGTATTTGTCTAAATGACTTTGCACTAGTCAAAAGCATTTGTCCAAAAATCTAACACAAGAGCAAGTAATAATCTTGATTAAAAGGCTACATTTGGTTTGCTGTGCAACAAATTGCCCAGAGAAAAGGAATAGAAAACTGAGTGCTCCTCTAAACTGTGTGTTCAGCTATATTTGGAAAGCAGTTTTGTAAGTTGCAGAGCAGTCTGGTCTGAATTTCTTGTTTCATTTCATGTTCCCTTTGTGAATAAATTCAAAATTAAAAGAAAGGAATAGCTTTTAACCCACTTCAGTCTGCATGGAGCATGAGGATGAAGGCAGCCACCTGTTCATGCACAGCATGTGCAGAAGTAACAGCAAATACGGGCTGACAGGCCAAAGAGAGCCCGGGAGACATCAACAGTTGGGCTACAAACTCTATTCCGGTAATGCAGGACACTGAGTAATGTGCATGTAGATCTAGAAATCATTTATATCTCCTTTTCTGCTTCAAGTAGTCTAAGCTGTGGGACTTGCTAACACATCTAAAGAATGTCTCTTCCCTCCTTTTCTGCAGTTGTTTCCATGTCAGTCTGTGTTCTCAGTACTTTGGGTTTGTAACTTCTCTAGCTTTTTTTCTTTGCTTGCCAGTTATCTCCCCATTTCTCTATTCTTACCCAGCATTTTTTTTAAGATCTTGTTCTACCAGTTATTAACCCCCTTCTTTCTTCAAATCACCTTTCTTCCCTGCTGCTATGGGGATGCTTTCACTGCATGATGCAGTGTTACCCAGATGCACTTGAGTAGGCTCTGGACTGGTCAGCCTGTGTCTGGATACATTGGCATGCATTATCAGACTTGGTTTTATCTGCTAGCTACACCCCAGCAAACCGTTTGTGTAGGTCTGCTGTAGGTAGTTTCCACGCCATGATGTTTCGTGCTAGTTTTGTGATGTTTCAGATTGTTCATGCTGAAGGGACCTGCCTCAAGCACTCAGACCAAGGATCACTCACGTATTTTCTTGAAACACTAAACCTTCTCAAATAATTCAGGCTTAAAAAAACTGCAAGAGTATAATGCAGGCTGAGATACAGGTCAAAGGATCAATACAAAATACACAGGTATTCTTCCCTGTACGTCTTACTCTCTACAACACCATCACAAACTATTCAATACTGATAGCAAGCAGCAGCATTCATAACAGCAACTTCTTACTCAGCATACACATTTAAAAGGACACAAGTCTGACAGCTGCATGTCTCCTCACCTTCCAGCAGAGCCTGGCAGTTAGCTAGGATGTGCCGACGAGATCATGCCCTGGGAGATGTGGTCAAAGTGGTCACGGGAAGGTGGGAAGGGGCTGCTGTGCCCCTATCCACTGCAGAAAGCCCACCGAGTACCACCACCTCCCAGGCTCTGGAAGGATGCTTCCAGCCCCGGCCCCACGCCCTGCCCACCTGTGTCTCCCAAGGACTGTCTGAAGACAGCAAGCTGCTGCAAGAGGAATCCAGAATACACAGCTCCTTCACGTGGAGCAGAAATGCTTTCCTTCATTTTCCACTTGCCCAGCAAAGCTACGTGGGTGTGAACCTGGCAGACACAGGAATGACTGGCCTGGAGCTGCTGGAAGCTCCTCAGAAGCACATGCATCAATGAACAGGTCTGGGAAATATCAGTAGGGCTATATGGGATGGGAGCCAGGGCAATCTCAATGGGTTTTAAGGGAGGGGAAAGGAAGTTTACCAGCAGCGGTGAACAGTGGTGACAGAGACCTCTGTCTCTCTCCCCTGTCTGGAAGCCCACCCATCCAACAAAATATTCCCCTTTACAACACAGGGACAGCCCTCACCTTCCCCTACTGCCAGACAGACCTTCACACCTTACATAGCCTGTTCTTATGCCACATATGCATTAGACATCCTGATCCCTTCCCTCTCTTTCTCCTAGCCGTACTGCCCATCCTCACCCGAAAAGCACCTCCTTCCTCCAGTAGCAGCCTCCTTCCTTCCCTTGGTCACCCATCACACCACCCCTTCCTACATCGCTGTATTTCCAGCCGTACTGGCACAGCTGGGACAGAGGCTGGCAGAAAAGCCCTCTTTGCACCATGGGGAGGAGCGAGTTGGAGCCAGTAGAGCCCCGTAGGTGGAACCTGCAGCTCCTGCTGCCCTACCGAAGATGAACACCAGGTACCACCCCTCCAGCAATGCCCGATCCCCTTCAGTCCTCCCTCTGCAGCATGACCAGCACCACCAGGCAGTCAGGGAGCAGATAATCCTCTGACAGTCGCTCTTCAGCAGGAAGACCACAGGCAGTCAGCAGCCACCATTTCCCCATTCCCCTTCGTCTCTGTAGCCCACTGCTTTAGGCAATTACATAACTTAGGCAGCCCTATAGCTTCGCATCCACCTACTCCTTTTGCCAGCAGCTCATGGAGCCCCCAGACACCTACCCTCATCCCCCGGAGCCTCCCCAGCTGGGCCAAAACTGCTGTTTGGGGGACCCAGCTTCTAAGATGCAGCATAACAACAACAAAATCATTTGCAAAGGGGTTTAAATACATCTGGTCCTTTAATGAGTTCCTAGCACAGACTGTCCAGCGCAGCTGAGGGGATAGTGGTGAGCAGGAACCAAAGAATTCCTTTGCCCAATACAAGCACCAAACACAATATATCACCAAGCCTCAGCTGTCTTAGTGGCTTCCCTTCCCAAACACACCAGGGGCCTCGTAAAACAAAACGAGTCATTAGAGCATGGGCCTCACCTTAAGGAAGTTTACTACTGATCTGTAATCTCTTGGTTTTTTTTTATCTCTGAGGAAAAAGCAGTGACGCGTCTGGAGAAACCCCTGTCTAAGTCAATCCACGCAGCCCTGTTTGCTTTTCCCCCCCGTGTGCCTCCTGAAGAGTTAAACTGTAAACAAGCCAGCTCCCACTTTCAGTAAAATTCAAAGAAAGCCTTTGTCAGTCTGCACAGGGAATCTAAAGAGTCAGAGCAAAAAACATGGGCTCCAGTCCTCAGAATGGGGAATTAAATGGGTCTCTCTCTCTTTTTTTTTTTTTTAAGAAAAGAGCAGTCCAGTTCTGACTACAGCACTATTTTTGTTCTGAATATTATCATTCCTACTGCAAAGGAGGAGCAGAATTTCTGCTCATGACTATAAAGCAATTCAGCACACTCATATTGACTGGGTCAATACTGAATTCCTGAGCCTCAATGCTATCAGTGAGTTAGGCTCTCTCAGAAATCCCCTCTTCAAACCCACAGTATTTCATAATGTGTGCAAAGCTGAATGTCTGAAATGAAACATTCAAGTGCAAAGAAGAGAGGGATTTTGGAATTTGGTTTGTGATTACAAGCACCTTTCTATTGGATTGGTCAATTATCACACATCGCCTTCCAAGCAAAATAGAGAGCTAAGCTTTTTGCATAAGTATTTATCTTCATTCTAGCAATACTAAGCCTAATCGGAAAAAAAAAAATCTGAAACCTGTATTACTAAATTATACAGAGGAAACAAATACAAAGATTTAACAAAGATTGTCTTACCTAAGCTTGTTCAAACTGACAAAAGCAGTGGATATATAGGTAACATAAGCAAAGTTTGACATTTCTAATCAATCTACCCAATAAAAGTATGTTCTTTCTAAAAGCCTTCTTGAAATCTTCAAAAAGCAAGTTCATCATGGATGGAACAAGAAGCACAGCAGTTTAAATTGAAGCAAATGAGATTCAGGTTACACAGTAAGCACGTGAAGCACTTGTAAAAGATTGCCTAGGGAAACTCAGAGATCCCCATCACCGTAATTCTCGAGAACAGAACGGACAAATTTGGCAAGTCTTATATAGCACATTCATTCAGCCTTCCTTGGCTTGGGAAGGAACAAATATTTTGTTCAGTTCAGATCACTGTTCTGTGTTATCATGGCTGTGTATTAATTTTTAATCATACGGTATTTGCTACCTAGCACTTCAGAAACATGCAGTATCTATTTGCATTTATGCAGCTTCCTTTCCTCATTTGACACATCAGAAAAAAAAAACAAAAACCAAACCAAACCAAACCAAACCAAACCCCAAAAAAATTGGCTCATTTAACAAACATATAGCAAGACCAAAGATTCAGGAGTTTCACCTCCCAGTGCCATACTCAATAATGGGATGTAATAGTTCTTCATAATGGGCTAAGCAGAGCTAGGTTGGGTTCTGGAGGCATTAACTCAGAATTTCCTTCCTATGGTTGGTTTGTTTCAAGTAAAATATCATTTAAAGCAAGCTTTATTTGTTTTGCCTATAGCAGCTGAACTTGCACAGACATTCCCTCTGCCATCATCTTGACATCATAAAAAAAGTATCAAGAGACTTCCACTGACAGCTTCATGAGCTGACTGTGATGACGCTACATGTCCCAAGGAATGGAGCATGGAAATGGAGAATTCAGATTTTACAAGAAAACTTTGAGAAAAGAAAGGGGGGGAAAAAAGTTCTTTTAGGAAATTGTGCAACTGTAGCATCTTAATTGATTCAAAATATATTTTTTGGATTTCACCAAAGGCACTCATTAAATTGGCTAATATCAAGTTATTAAGTAAAATATTTTCTTTTTTTTTCATCCTATGCTTCCACTTAGTTTTTCTTAAAAAAAAAAAAAACAAAAAACATAGGCATGCTTTGATTTTCACACAGAATTGCACTAGAAGTCTACCTAGCTGCAGTTGTTTTTAGAAAACAGGAAGAAAACACCCTGCTTTCAATGCATGAAGTTCTTTGGAATGTTTTAGCATTTCAAGCACCATATTTGATAGATGAATTAGGGTAAAGTATACTAGAAACGAAAGATAGAAAGCTAACGATGGACGATGGAAAGGTAATGAACTTGCAGACAGAAAGCTTTGAAAGTGAAAATTAAAACAGTGAGAACTGAATAGCTAATAATAGGACAGATGGAAAGCTCTGTGATAAAATAAAATGAACCTGAAATACATAGACAGGAAATAGATGTGTAAATTGAAGGCATGGAAACAACATTCAACTTTGAACAACCAACAATGTCAGTTTAGAGTCCTTCGTGACTATGTACATCCTAGGAGTACTTCCCTGAAGAGTAATTTGCTGAACTGAACGCTGGAAGGATGAAAAAACTCAACATTTATTACATTATTAGAAACCTGAATATCTTAGATCTGTCGCTTTGGCTACATTTGCCAGGAGGCATAATGCACTGGAAAAATAATTGGGAAATTAAGGAACATTTAACTGACAATGCGAATAGGTTTCCTTTTAGGTTATAAAAATTGTAAGATATTTCTACGTTTGCTGTTAGAGCCTTTTTTTTAATATCAGTGTATCCTATCATCAAATGCTACACGTATTGACAGCATGCACAATATAGTTGTTTGCATAAACTGTGCTATATGTTTCAACTCCTACCTTCAGTAGTTTTCTTTATATGCACTAGGTAATGAGTTAATCAAAAATGTACCTGAACTTATACATTTGAGATTTTAAAAAAAAAAAAAACACCTCGACTTTAAGTTGTACTTAATCTAAGAGTGACACTAGAGGATGTTCTTAGGAGTATAGGAATAGTCTGTGTAGAAGCCGAGGTCCGTATCTGTACAAGGGCCTTACCATACCAGTAGTTTTGGCTCTTGGGCTACACCTGCCAAGGTTGAGTTAGGTACTTACAGCCAAAAGTAAAGGGGAAAAAGTGTTGCTGAGAAACAATATTCACAGAGCCAACACACTACAGATGTCTTTCTGAAGTTCCATGCATATATGGGACCACTGTTTGAAGCTCCAACAGGGACCGAATTCCCCCAGAACATGCCTCTGGGCATGGGAGTCTGTACTTACCCCTTAAAAATATTTTCATTATTGTAATAAACACAGCAGTGGTTTATCCCTTTGTACTGCAGGACATGGCTAGAACACTTCTCCATTTGAGCTGTTTTAAGCCACATCTCACATTTTGCCAGACAGCTCTAACCAGACATTTCTCAGCTGGGAGAGAGACAGACAGACCGCCTGACCGACCACTTTCCATCCCTCATGTGGACAAGGATAAAAAGCATGTATCGGGCAAGGGATAAACAAAGAGAAGAGCCCAGCATGGTTCTGCAGCCCAAAAGCAAGGGGATTAACCTTTGATGGGGACAAGTTCTGGATCCCAATCCCACTTCCACAAGCTGTTTATATATTTTAATCTAATAATTTGTTAATTCAAAGCACACAAGCAGTCCCAAAGTGCAGAGAAAACCAATTAAATGAGACGAATAGTGGGTACCAGAGCCCATGAACTACTGTACTTGCCTTTAATTGTTCCCTTTGACAGTCTATTCTGGAGCGTTTGCATATACAGATTAGTTGACAACATATAGGTGCTGGCTTGAATAAGCAGGAGTGAGATGATCAGTAAGACTTAGTATATCATAAATACCTGGGGCCACTTTTCAGGAAATGATCCTGAAAAGGATTCTTCTTATGAGTCACTGATACAGTAAGCTAGGAATAGCACACATAAAAAATAAAGTACTCAAAAAGAACAAGAACAAAGAACATTAGTGCAAGATGTTTTCTCTTCACTTTTTCCTTCTTTCCCATGCCATCACTAACAGATGAACATATAAAGTGCTCAGCTATCATAAATTTCACAAAAGGTTATATATTTTATCAAAAAGAACAATAAAAACAAAAACACGTATCTTAAGAAAATTCAGGCCTTCTAACCAATGAAGAAAAGAGAGAAAGATTTGTATTAGTATACGTTCAAAAACAGATCCTAGTAACAAAACATTATAGTTCACACCAGTTTAGTCACAAGACAATGACAAGAAATGGAGATATCTTGGGGGGAGCGGAAATAAATTTATTGTTTACCTTGTTACGCAGACAGGTGGAAGAAGAAAGAGTAATAAAGTGTGTTTCTCCTCACTTTGTACTCATAAATAAACTGTGTCTGTGGTAGTCTCCTCCTTTATCACCACCAGTGCAAGGGTACCAGGCTGGAGAGCTCTACTCCAACCACAGGAACAGCAGCTTGCGAAGAGCCAAGTGACCAGCTGAAGGACAGAACAAAGGATGTGATAATTCTGAAACCCAGTCTGTAATATATGGCATTTCCTTAGGCTGTGATGTGAAAGGAAGAACAAGAAACTAGCATATCAATTTGTCAGCATGACCATCTAATAAAGTTGGCTGCATCTCATCTATATAGCAGCATTTTGACCTAGCATCGTTTTCTCTCAGAAAGTCCCAATGGAGCACGGAAGAAACACCAATTTCAAGTACGGAAACTTAAAGTCCAAGATGAAACAAGGTAAACCATTTTTCATAAATGATGGTGGAAGAACCTATCAGGAAAGACACCCGAGTGGCAGTGGAGAGCTGTTCCAGCAGCAGGAGACAGGCACTGAACTGCTGTATTTAAGGAAGAAAAACAGAAGTAAGACAAAGACACGGCTAGAAGCCTAGAGCAGTGGATCATAGTTTTTTGGGAAACTGCTTTCACTGAGGGAGGCTCTGAGAGCTGTGGGATCCTACCCCTTGCCTCTCCCTCTTTTACTCCAGGACTCCTGTATGGCTGCCTCTCCTGCATCAGCCATTACCTGAATGACCCTTATGCCTTTCTTTGACCTTCTACCTTCGCAGCGCTACGGTTGCAGTCAACTCTTCCTCAGTCTCAAGGTCAGCAGCACTGAAACACCTAAGGTACTTGCTGAACTTATCACAAGCCATGTGGGTATCTCTGCATCACATTTTCAAGCAGTGCCAGTTTCCTCAACAGCGAGATCCATTGCTATTTCAACTTGCACACATGACTGAATCAGGTACGTCACTATATTCAACACATGAATGAGCAAGTTTTCACATCAAAATAAGTGAGAAAACTAGTTTCATTTGCTTGGTTTAAAGTGTAAGCAGGTCTTGCAACAGTGGTATAGCAATTCTGCATGTAAATGTATGCCAATACCTGGTTATAAAGTTAACAGGATTTTCTCACAGAGTTGTTCATTTCATAGATTCACTACATAAATCTTCTATTCTCTCTGCTACCCAGGTCAATAACTTATCACATTCATTTTCCTATTGTGTATCACATTTCCTTCCTCCCTGCCCACAGAACACTTAGCACATTAATTGAATGCTCATGTATGGTCTGTAACTAGAAAATCCTCCCAAGGCCAAAGCACAAGGTGGCAGGCTGGATAGCATTGAATTTTAGAGGACCTATACATATGTATGTGTAGGGTTCTGGTTAGCGAGACCTTCAAAACAACAACTTGCTAAAATGAGTTCTTTTCATAACTTAACACCTGCTAACACACATCCAGTGAAATACCTAGTGATGACCATGGTCAAACATCAAAGCATAAGATATGGAGTCTGGTCTCACAGGCTCCAGGCCTAATTCTGTTACAGAACACTGTATTGGGTTTACGTGGTAAAGGTTTGGTAGCAGGGGGGTCCACAGGGGTGGCTTCTGGGAGAAGATTCCAGAAGCTGCCCCATGTCAGGTAAGAGCCAGCTCCAGCCAGCTCCAAAAGGGACCTGCCGCTGTCCATACCTGAGCCAGTGAGCGAAGTTGTTTGCGCCTCTAGGAGAGCAGATTTAAGAAAGGGAAAAAACTGCTGCGCAACAGCAGCTGGGAGAGCGGAGTGAGGAACAGTCCTGCAGACACCAAGGTCAGTGAAGAAGGAGGGCAGGAGGTGCTCCAGGCACAGGAGCAGAAGTTCCCCTGCAGCCCGTGGTGAGGCCCATGGTGGAGCAGGCTGTCCCCCTGCAGCCCATGGGGTACCACATGGAGCAGATCTCCACGCTGCAGCCCGTGGAGGAGCCCACGGAGGAGCAGGTGGATGTGGCCTGAAGGAGGCTGCAGCCCATGGAGAGCCCCCCAGGAGCAGGCTCCGAGCCGGAGCTGCAGCCCGTGGAGAGGAGTCCACGCAGGAGCAGGTGATCCGGTGGGAGCTGCCACCCGTGGGGGACCCATGCTGGAGCAGTTTGCTCCTGAAGGATGGACCCCGTGGTACGGAC
>VXAL01005084.1:309299-339073 GCA_013399475.1 Chauna torquata | reverse complement strand
GGGGGAGGAGGTAGAAGAGGGTGGGTGGGGGGAAGGTGGTTTTAGTTTGCTTTTAGTTTCTCACTGCTCTAGTCTGCTAGTGATAGTAATAAATTATATTAATCTCCCTATGTTGAGTCTGTTTTGCCCGTGACGGTAATTGGTGAGCAACCTTCTTGTCCTTATCTCAACCCTTGAGCCCTTGTCCATCGTATTTTCTCCCCCTCTTCCTTTGAGGAGGGGGAGTAAGCGAGTGGTTGCGGTGGAGTTCGGCTGTTTAGCTGGGTAAAACCACCACAAACGCACTGGATGATTTGGTACCTGTAGGTCTCGACACCTCAGTTTTCCAATCTGTAAAACTGATACTTAGATCTAGCTAACCCATGAAGTATTTTGAGATCTAGGGAAGCACATGCCATAGAAAAGCTTATATTACCTTGCACTAACTTTGAGTGGGAAATGTATCTAGTTCACACTGTACTTCTCTTTGCTTGGTTGGTTGGTTGGTTGGTTTGGAGGTGCCGAGTACCAGAGGCAACTAAAGTTGGGCTAGGCTGTCTGGGACCTGACCTGGTAGGAAGCAGCCTCAAGCCTTAAAGAGAGGTTTTATGTGATTGATACATGCAATGAAACCAGTTTCACTGCATGTGTATGTAAGGTTGTCCTACCCATGCATGAAAAACAGGTTATATCAGATTTTCTGAGCAAAGCAGGGATTAGCTGCACAGCACATATCTCACTGAGCGCACTACAGAGGTGCAAGCAGAGGTTGATTGTGTCTTCACAACCCCTAAAACCAGGACTGCTAAGTGTTGTTTCTTATTAATGCTCTATAGCAGCACTTCACTGTTTTCCTTCCGATGGTCGCTGACTGCAGTCCAAAATAGTCACGGGAAGGAATAATGAGGAAACTTCCATGGAGGGAATGTATGTTACATAAATGCTTCCATAGGCCTGACTACTGTTTCCTGAGAAAGGAAACTCCATTCATCAAGTCTGTAATAAACTGACATCTCATCAGCAGGGGAAACAAGAGGAAGGCACTTGTGAAGGCAGAAATCTGTCCCTCTACATATATGAACTGTTTTCCTTTGCATGCCTAATCTGTGAGGTGACTAAAGTTTTACCCACTAGTGCTATAATACCCACATGGGAAACATTAAGTTAAATGTTACAAAATTAAAGTGTAAGAGTTATTGGAAACCAGAGCTGAGCAAAATATTAGAATTTTCATCCTGGGGGAAATTCTAATATTTCAACATTTGTTTTCTTCCAAAATTAGGATGGAAATGTTAAAATACCTTTTTTCATAGAATGAACATGTTCTCAGCCACTTTGACATTAAACTGAATTTGACAAAGGTGTTACAACATCTCCTGGGAATTGTTGTTAAGGTACCTTGTACTTACAGAGTCATGTTAACAAGGGATATTTTAGTTGGGTTATTGAAACAAAACCTTAAAGAAATGCTTGGGATCAGGCAGAACATTCATTTCATCCTTTTCTTCTTTCAGGTTGTTTAACCCTTTTATTCCCTTTAGCAAAAAAAAAAAAAAATAAGGAAAGAAAAAAAGGGAAAAAAAAGATTTGTTCTACTCTGAGAGGGAAACAAGTTTCAAAAAAGAAAAGTCACACCATTCCACTTTTTAAGGAATTAAGTAAAGTGTTCTGGATTTTGTGTCTGATCCTCAAAATGTGACTTTTTTTGGTTAAATGTCAAAATGAGAAAACTAATCTTGGCTCTCATGTTGTTGCCAAAACTAATTATTAATATGGATTAGTTCAGTAAATAGTTTCAACTCAATTCTACAACTGAATTTTATCAAGCATATCAAGGAAAAAAATATCACAGAAAAGATCCATCTCTGTTGTTATTGTCTTTGTTCTTCATAGGCTTCCTGGTTTGACTGCACACCTCGATCTTCAGTCTAGAAAGCTGAAATATCCTGGCCTCTTTCAACACTCTGATACCCTAGCAAGCAGCATCCTGGGAGCTTACTGTTTTTGTCTCTTTGAGAGGTGTATTTCTTTTGTCCTGACATTGTGTCACTGGATGCTGTGTGCTGGGTAGATCACTGTTGTCCTAGGAGTATTGCTGGTATGTTGGCTACAGTCTGTTGACTTCCTGAGTGGAGGAAGTAAGAGCAGAATGGAAAAATCTCAGAAAAACATCCTAATGGAGGTGAAAAGGTATCTCACTACAATTAAATGTACACTAAGGTAGTTGAGAAGCAAAAAGAGGGGTCCCCACTGTTCAAATTCTTTGTGCAGATCTAATCAGACTAGAATTTTTCCACTTACAGATCATTCATTGATCTGCTGATGTTAGTTTAGTTGGCTGGTATTTTCTAGACATCTGAGGTCTCAGGCCGTATTTATTTAATAAAATAATAGAGCCTGTGACCTCAGATGTCTACATACACACACATTTTTTTTAAATTCCTGTTCATATTTTTGCTGTTCTCATATAAAGGCCAAAGGTTACAGTTTTAGTTTAAACATAATATTGTCATGGTTCATAAGAAAATCTGTATTAGTTTACATTTTTGGCAACTTTCATTATACCCTAGTGATTCCTAGAAGTCCTTGTACTTTCCTGCTGGTGAGAGATACTTTCCATAAAATAACACAGTATAAAAATAGTAATTATTAACTCACTGTGATGTATTTTGTTAAGGTGCAGAGAGCATATTCAAAGGACTAAATTTATTCGGTGTCCAGTTTTGTGTCCATATTTTCCAGTTTAAAATTATTAAGTTGCAAAATGTACATTTTAACCAGTATTAGAAGTTTGACTAATGACAAAGACAGGAGCTAATCCTAGTTAGCTGTAACTTTCCCATAATCCTCACGTCTGACAACTGCAGTTTAGCTCACCAAAGATTTTAGGGGGCCTGTGCACTATGGAAGGGTTGTACTTTGAAAACAGCTCTTAAAATTATTTCAGAAACTCCAGCCCTCTGCTTTGACATTATCAAGGCTGATACTCGCATGAAGTATTTTTGAGGCTAATGAAAATGCACATTCAGCATATTGATGCAAAAACACTTTTCATATTTTTCTTCCAAAGGATCCCTGAGTTGTCACAAATGTGTAGAATCAGCAAATTCTAAATATGTACATAGGGAGACAGGATCACACACCACACACATGCATAGTGCTGCTCACCTGCAGGGACCACCAATACAAAACATACCGCCCACAGAAAGGATAGGAGGACAAGAACAGAAGTTTTCGTCTCACAAACAAAACAGATACAAGATCCTTTCCCAATCCTATGTGAAAGTGTGGCCAAGCTGAGAAGCACTGGAGCTGTTTATGCTTCATCTATCTCAGATGCCCTGAAATGACCTGTTGAGATTTGAAAGGTACAATCTAGTAACTAGACTTCCTAAAAACTAAAGGTTTGTTTACTTAGCCACCAACTCCAGCAGCCACAGGAAAAGTCACACCTTTTCTCACTCTCCTATTTAAGTAAAAAATCTAACCAAACACTGTAGAGCAGCAAGTACCCAAAGAAGGTTTGCTTTCATTTAGCCCAGAATAAAATTCCACCTTGAGTGTCAAAGCTGGGATGTCCTGGTAGAGGATGGTTGAGACAGTAAACATGAAATATCTGCATGTACAGTAGAGAAAGGCACTGCACTTACCTCTGAAGCAACAGTCACTTTCCCCTTGGAAAGTCCAGTCTTGATTTACTTACCATCCTGATCTACAAAGCTACTGAAGCCTCTTGGACCATAAACCCCTGGCAGTGTCCAATAACTTTTACCAATCTCCCCACATGCTTATCCTCAGACTTTTTATATAAAACACTACAAAATATGATACACTTCTGCCAGTCATCTATGGACCATTAACCATTGATCAATGAGTCCCTTTTTGAGGGTGGTGTGAGGTACAATCTAGAAGATACCTAATGCATACACGAAAGATTCGTCAGCTGGAACAGGTTAGACACTGATACGGTGAGGTTAAGCTGATCAGTCAGTTTTCACCAAGACTCCCCAAGTTTAAGACTCTGATATTGTGGATGAAGCACAATCCAACACAAATTAAGGGAATTACTCCTCAAAACTAACTTTTGGTCCTGCATCCCTTCGCTGACTAGAGGTGCAGATACAGAAGAATGGCATTTAGGTTTACAGAATCATTCAGGTTTGAAAAGATCTCTAAGATCATCACGTCCAACCATTAATTTGTTCACAACAGATGCCTAACTTTATGTTCTTGAATCACACAGCGGAGGAGCTGCTGCCACAAGCCTTCCTAGGCTAAGGGCAGTTTTTGCAAAAAATCCTTATGTCTTGTTGCTTTTAGGATGGTGTTTCTGCAGGGCCACAAATGCCCACGTTGTGTGTGAATCTGTGGGAGGACTATAGGCATAGCAGTGTTGCAGATGGGTTAGCAGGGCTATTTAATAATTAGAAATGTACTTTAGTCTTTTTGTAGAATTCTCCTCTTTAGGCAGCTAGCATTTCATTTTTCCACTGCTTTTATAATCTCTCAGGAATTATTTCCTCCACCAAGTCTCTTTTGAATGCCTGTAACAAATTTATGTATTCTAAGATTGGAACATATTAATGCATTTTCAGTATGTATTAAAAAAAACTGAGAATGTTTACTATTTATATGTCTATCGTTAAAAAACCCTTACTGACTGGCAGAAGCCCACATGTACTTCTGAAACAAGAAGACATAACAGGAATAGATAGTTCAAGTAGTATGAGATGTGTATTTTACAGAGCTATAACCTAATAACATGTTTTACATCTCACCAAACAAATGTTGAATGTTGATCAATTTTCTGTACCTATTTAGCTCAGACAACCTTCTAATCATTTCTCAAACTGCTTGAAAAGATGTCTACCAAAAATGATCTCCAGAGGCATCTAATTTAACTTGTTACCCCAAAGCAGAAAGCAGAGCCATGAGCAAAAATATGGAGCAAAAGGCAACAGTGGTAATCTTTCACATAAAAATTTCACAGAGATCCAAAGCAAGTAGTATGATATCCATTTCAAAGATGGAGAAAGGCATAAGCAGGAAGAAGGAACATCAACCCAGATTCTTAGTTTTTTTATTTCCTCTCCCCTGGCTTTCGTCTTGGATGTATACTTCAATTTGTAGCTGTAGAGGCTATAACAGTGTACAGTAAAGTCGAGTATTAATGCGGATTAAACAGTGCAAACAGCGAAGATTATGAAAGAAAGCTCTACATTAAACTGTGCAAGAGAACACAGCAGGAGATAAGCTTCAAAGGAAGCTCTTGACTATGAGCAGGATAACATTATAACTGAGGCAGATGCTGTGAAATAATGCGGTGCATCTAACATGAGCTATGAAAGGTTGTACCTACCTTAGTATTTTGACCAGTGTGTGAAATGACAAAACCAAACTCCATGCTTAGCAGAAAAACATCTGCTACCTTCCTACCAAAAGATCTTTACATGTTTTCCTAGTAATAGTATCACAGACCGTGCAATTTTCCTGAGTAAAAGCCCAGACGTCAATACTGAAGCCTCATCATGCTGAAAAAGAATAAATAACTATTGATAGGCCGAACATGTACACTAGAAGCTGTATGCTCATATCCTACTAATGAAAACAGAGACTTTGCCAGATTTTGAGAGAAGCAAAAGCAGACCTGAACTGTTCTAATTGGAACAATAAAAAGAATCAATACCAATCTATTTCTTCTTGTTATATTCACGTTCTACTTCACTTCTTATATTCCAGGTTCCTGTCCCTACACCTAAAATATTTCCACTGCTCAAATTTTTATTCTTCCTTTCTTTCTCCCTTTCTTTCTTCCTTCCTTTCTTTTTTTTCTTTCCCTTCTTTCTTTTTCTTTTTTCTTTCACTTTTTCTTTCTTTTTCTCTCTTTCTTTCACTTTTTCTTTCTCTCTCTCTCTCTCTTTTATAATTACTTTGTCTGGACATGCTGAACAAGTTATTCTTATCTATTGACTTCAGCCTATTAGGCAAATTCTGAACATGCCAAAACGTCTCATGCAGATTGAGTTAGATAATGTGTCTGGTATAATATTTTGCAGCACACTCAAATTACACATCTAATCACACACATGCTATGACTTAATTTTTGAAATATATTCCCTTTAATATGGTTTCTAAACTAAAATATTTCCCCCCCAAAAGCATGTGCAATCTAATCTAGTGATCTTTATGTCAAGCAACTTTGAGTACAAAATGAGTATTGTATATATTTTATATCATATCAGAACCAACTGGCTTGAAAATTTCTCCAGGGAGAAATGAGGAAAAATATCCCTTGAAATAAAATAATTCTGTGAATACTGTACGATGCTTAATGAAGAAACTTTCACAATGATGTCATAACCTAGGTCATGTTATTTGTGAAATGATAAGCCTATACAATGAGCTTTACAAGCAGTAAATATCTAAGCCAAAAGCAGTAAATAGTCATCTCCAAAAGCCAAAATCCTGAATGAACCATTACAATAAAACTCCACTTGCAGGACTGAAGGAAGAATCTAGGACGTGTTTTGTTTTTAATACCTAGAGCTTAGATAGTAGAAAATTCTGTTGGTGGTGAGAAGGTGGGGAATGGCCAATCTAGGCTTTTTTTTACACATAGAATTTCTATGTAATGAGGCATGAAAGATTTCTTTTTTTTTTTTTTTTCTTCATTTACCCCTTTATTTCTGTAAAATGCAGTACCTTTCCATGTCACAACATTTGGGAGAACAAAACTACCAATACTGGCTTTTAGCTATCTCGTGTACTGCCTGAATGATTCAGCGTAGCTACTCCTTTCTGTTCACCTAAGGTAAAGCAACCTTGGGAAGCTAAAGTGGCCTTCGCAGCACCCAGATAAACGGTACCCAGAGACAGAGAAAGCAACTGTGGCTTCCCAAACACAAATTCAGCTTGGAAGAAGCAACAATCCAAAGCATCAATGAAAAGGAGATAAATTTTTTCCCTCTGCAATCCAGTTTCTAATTTCTAGATCCTCCCAAAATGCCAGTTCTTCCTCATTACTGAACTGGAAAGTACTTCAGTGTCTCTCAAAATCCAGTTCCTCTGCTTTTCATTACAAGTACATCATCCTCTTTGAAACTCAGTCTTCCTGTTATTTGCAGTCTTTTGAAGTTCTTTGTGGGCATTGCTTAGACTTAGTTTCCCCTTACTCTCAACCTTCCTCCCATCTTCCCTCTTATGATTTTTATATACCTACAGGCAAGACTGCAAAGACAAGGCTTTATTAAGCTTTTATTAGGCTTTAATACTGTTGAGATTCTGAGTCTGAAATATTTCTGCAAGGCTACACCTTCCAGCAAGGCATTCACGCAGCTTGATAGCTTGTCCTTAACAATAGCAGTTATTAGGAGCTATATTGCAAGTGCTTATTTTCAGTTAACAGTCTGTCTAAGCTCCTGTAAAACTGTTAAGTTATAAATCACTTCACTCTGTTATTATAAAAAAGTGGTAGCATACAATTAGCAATATAATTATAGAATTATTGCGCTCCACAAATTATACAGCCAGGCCCCCAACACATATAGCTGCAGGGCCCCAGTGCAGCCAGGATATTTTTTCTTCTAAAGCAACAGATGTGTCAAGATGGATTAGAAAGCTTTTTCCAAACGCACAATCTTAGGGTTTTTCTCTTTCACTTTTTTTTTCTTATGCTGCCAAATCTGTTTTATCTTCTAAAATGTCTTCTCTAATAAAACACACAAATCAAATATGATTAAGATGTAGCTGAAGGCAATGAAGTTCAGGTTAGGACTCCAACATTTAGCAAGCCTAGCTTGCAACTTGAAGTGAGGATGCTTGTGTGACACTAGGCTAAAAGCCAACATGCTAGCATATGCTAGAAAATGCTCACAGTCGATCCTTATAAAGGGAAGCCGAAGGCCAGCTTGCTTTATTTCGCTGAAGAAATCTCTATGAACTCAGAATATGTACAACCTGCTCTGAAGAAAAGTGAGGTGACTTGCTCATGCCCCTGTTGCAGCTAAGGATGCCCCTTTCTCCAGATCAGGGCCCACCAAGCCTGCCTGCCGCATGCTGACTACCATAAGACAACAACACACAACGTTTTCCCCTAAAATTTAGTTAGGCATCATTAATTGAAAAAGGTGTTGAGACAAAACTGTTGGCTATTTTACACACATACGTAGTTAAAATGAGCAGTAGCATCTGACTTCTATTTACAGGCACGTTCACACAAATTAAGCTATTGACCTGCAAGAAAGTCAAAAGCTGGTTACCTTTCACAAAAAGTGACATTTTCAGGAAGATATCATGATTGCCTGAGTAATCTATTAATCTAAAATAGTTTGTCACACAACCACGGTCCTAATTACAGTTTTAACACAGGAGCAAATATTTCCAAAATGGGATCTAGTCTTCGCATTTGTAATAGGGCATGAGGGAGAAAATATTCATCCTTTCTTGTTTTTGCCCTTACACGGTTAGACAGCAGCTGAAGTCTGTGCTCTAATAATAAAAGAGGAAGAGTCACCAGGACTGCTTTTAATTCTCCAAGAGCAAAAAAACAAAAGCAGCAGCTGCCAGATCCCAAGCACTTTTGGTATCTTCGGGGGACTTGAGGCAGAAGAGAGAGAGGAAAAGGAAGCTGTGCAAAATAAAAAGCATTGCAAACATGTCTAGGGAGGCAGCAGGTTACAACACAGAAGGATTTCCAGGCTGCAGTGGGCTGTAGATCTACTTCTGTCAGAAGGCATCCTGTCTCACTGTCTGGCTTCGGTTTTCCGCATAGCTTTCTGCTATAATTAGTCTGATAGCTGTGCACTTATTTTAGTGAGTAGCAAAGCAACTGCTGGAGTTGCTTATAGCTGGACTGGTGTGTCAGCCTATAAATTACAGTTCTATTGCTTACACTTCGGAGTTATAAGTCCTAAAGACCTTTCTCTGCAATTTGCTAATTATTGCAATTTTGATAATTTTATACGGCCACCTTTTTACCAAACGAAAAATATATTGAAGAGTTTTACTAGCTTAAACTGGTTCAGTGGTTAAAAAAAAAAAAAAGGCACTTAGCACTTCCAGAGTGCCAGAGTGCTTTCAGAGTGCTAACGCTGCGTGAATAAGCGAGTATTCAACTGTTCATTTAGAGGACTGCTCTACAGAGAAAAAGCAGTCTTGTGTACATGCATACAGCAACGAAGAGAGAATTTGACTGCAAGGAAACAGATTCTCAGAGTGCTCCTCTTCCAGATGACTGCTATATTTTCTCATCATTTTTGGTAATGTTCCTTCCGGTGGCTCCCCCTGGCAGTCCCCGCGGTAGGATGGCTCAGGAATTCGCTCTTCTCCACCAAGCCCTTGATGACCTTCGCCTGCCCGTGCTTCCTGCAGCTGGAGCGCTCATCACTCCCGCACCCCCCACTTATATGCAGTCCCCAGCTGAGGGAGGAGCACACGTCATGTGCATGATCTGGCCCTGGAAAGAGATTCGAGAGAGGCTAGCCCTGTGCGTCAGCTGTGGAGATCTATTTAAAAAAGCGAACCCTAACGTGCCCCAGACACTTGTACTGTGACGCCCTATTTAAACCTTATCAGCTTTACCAGGATCCAAAATAGAAGACACTAGCCTTACTAACGCTAACACCTTAGCACCCCGTGGTGTTGAGCTGTTATTCCACTACCACCAAGGGATCAGGCAGCAGGACTGAGTTTTCCAGTAAGTAAATCTAGACAGTCTGCCTGCACAACTACCACAAATACCCAGGCACCTGCTTTTCTTCTCTGGCTTTCAGGTTCATGAGTATTTATCAAATTAAACACCAACAGGATTCTCTAGGACACTACGCTCTGTGTCTTGAACAAAGAAAGAAAAGCACATCATTGAGCATGTATATCCAGAGATAACGAGGGCTAATTTCCTCTTAATTAACATCTCAACACTCTCTCCTCTCATCAAAAAACCATCAAGGAACTGGCATCCTGCTCTTGCCAATTCTTATTAAATTATCTGGAAGCTCATAACAGATTATCACAGTAGCTCCATCTGGTCATATAAATTGCTCTCTCCAAGTCCTTGCCCTCTGGATAACTCGTCTGTTCCTACTGTAAGAACAGAGGCAGCCACCTTTGGATGGTCATGGTACAGTGCCTGGTAGCACGGGCACACCCACAAATGCTGCCATAATAAACACCGACAGTCCCAACGCGCTGGCACTAGGTGGTCGGGTCAGCCGTCAAACCCTGCCCAGCACAGCAAGGCATGAGCAGAGTCTTTGTCTGACCCACAGATCTTCAAGTCCTTTTCAGAGCGTATCTAAGCTTTGGGAAGACTCTCTGAGGAAACAGCTAATCATAAGTGTTATTAATTTCCTTTTACAAAATTATGGCATAAATGTATGGATGCACAGTCGTTACAAAGGCAATAAAAAGCACAGGAGTGGATACTCCACATCAGCTCTTTTGTTCTTAGGCAAGAAGACTGCCCCCAGGATCATGGGAGAAAAGACATGACCAGGATCATTTAAACCCATGCACCTTCTCTGGGCTTGGTTTGCAAGCTGGTACGTGGGCCAAGATCTCATGTCCCCGAGAGAGTGACAGTGACAGAAGGAAGGGCAGTGTCAGTGAGGGTTTGCTCTACTCCTTTCTGGTTCCCCACTAGACCTGATTGTCTAGTCTTTTCCTATAGAGCAGTGAGATTAAAAGATGTACCCCAAATCACATAACAGTTATACCAAGAAATCCCAACAGCTCCTGGTGCACCCCCCCTCCTTTTCTTTAACTCTTTGAGCAGTAACAGTAAAAAATGCTTTTAGAATGGCATTGCATTGCTTGCTTTTCACATTTCAATACAGTAACCAGTACTCATCGTCAAGATCGATAATAATAACACCAGACTCTTTAGTTGCATGTTGAAAATCAGAAGAAATGGCCATTATCTGCAAAGGGCTTTGTAGCTTTCTCATACATGTCTTTTTTCACACACAGCCTGAGCTGCTACATGCCTGCCTCTGTGAGCCTGGGGACAGCCAAGAAAATTCCCACCATGGCTGCTGCACAGGCATGAGAGCTCCATACCTCCCGATGAGTTAGTTAAAAAAAATAAATCTAGGTGAACTGTGATTTCAGTTTTCACAATGCATTATATTATTCCTGGCCATAAATATTGTTGTTTTTCACTAATTGCCCCCAAACGTGTTATTTTTAGATTTTATTTCAAAATGATGAAGATAAGAAACAGTTTACTATTAGTCTTCTTAATTAATTTAGCACTGTAGGAATCCTACTTATATTGGAAAATTTGGCTAATAAATTAAATAGAAGAAAATGCCAAAACTATATTTACCTTTCTGAATAAAGAATCAGTCATAACACTGCAAAAAAATGCTGGGAGCTTAAGTTCTCCTTTCATAGTTTTATCTTCAGAGTGCAACATCAAATATGAAGAAGAAAAAAATAAAACACAAAACAAAACAATTCCTCTCCGCATACACCCCAGCTTTCGCTGTTATTCATTAAAAACAGGTACAAGCAAAACCACACTGAATACTCCAGCACACGGATTTTATGAAAGGATCTGGAAGTTAAAATCAATATATAACACTAAAGTCTACACAATAATCTGCCAAAATCTCTGCAGACCAAACCAAGAGACATACATGAATTAACTTTTTCATAAATTTTTGAAGAAGTGGATTAAAGTTTCATTCTGTGGTCTCCCATTCCCATCCTTGCTGGACATGGGCCCAAGTGAAGACTGCAGGTCCAGGTAAGTCTCCACCTGTAGCTGGAGCAAGCCCAAATTCCCACTCTGTGCCTTGCTCTTAGCTCCTTAGGAAATCTCAGTGCCCTAACATTTGGAAATTACCAACTTACATCTAGACCTGCACTATGAACTCACATTTTGCATCGGTAATCTACCAGATTAGCATCAGACAATGCCAGAGGACAGTTTGAATGAGGTTTTCAGTCAAACTGAGTAACTTCAGCAATTAGACATAATGGCCTATGAAATTAAGATTAACAAGTGCTGCTGCTGGTGGTTAACACCAAATCATCAACCATTTTCCATTGTTAAATCTGTTCTCTCCAAACCCAGACAGGAAATATACTTAAAGAGATCTTAAAAACATAAATATAAACCAATTTTGAGTAAGAAGGAGAAAAACAGTTGAAAATGCCTAATTATACAAATGAAATTCTTTTTTAAATTGTTAGCGATTTGTATAGGGTTTGACAATTCCTATTCAAATTTTTCACCCTCTTCCTCTCCTATTTCAAGATTAAACTGGAAATCTCAGAAAGAAATTCTAGAAACTTCTACAAAGCTCACTTTTCAACTTAAGTCTGGAGGGAGATGGGTTTGTTTGTTTTTTTTTTTACTTCTTTCTTTCTGTGAAAAAGATAGATGCCAAATATTCATTTCCAGCATTAGTTCCTGGTATTTGAAGTTCATCTGTGAGTTGGTGTCTAGCAATGCATGAAGGGAAATATTTTGCCCTGAAGAAGTTCAACTGGAGCGTACAAAAAGAGAGATTAACTTAAAGCCATGAGATGAATATTCCAGAAGCTATATGTCTTGATATGCAAGTGAGACCTTAATGCCATAACATATGAAAAATATATTTGTTTGCTCTGTCATGGCCCTTCCAATTTTTCAAACCTAATTTTTAAAACCATCTTGTGTGTGGCCAAATTAATTTATTCCAATTACATTAGAACAGCACAAGAGCAAGAGCTGCTCTGACACAATACATTCCTTTAAAATAACAAATACAATTGTCTGTCTGAAACTCAATACTCTCAAGTAAAAAAGCCGCGAATAAGGAGTGATATCTGCAGCAATGGCTAGCAAGGATGAATGACTTCCAGTGGGAAAATAAAGAAAATCTCCATTTTCTAAAGAAAAACTAAATCAAAGTAATTTGCTTTGACGTTGATGGGAAATTACTGTATGCTTTGAAAAACTGGGACCTAATAGACCGCTATTCGATTGGAATCGTAATGGTCTAAATGTGAGGAGAGAGGTGTGTATGAGAAGAGAGAATGGGAGAAGAGATCATATACGATAATGCAGAGACAGGATTGGCCCTAGTGATGAAATGGACAAATGAGGCTCAAACCAACTACTCACCAGATTTCATGGCTATTGTTTAAAACACTTTGTAAAGATTATTTATTTGGTGTTAATTAAAAAATTCAGCTCATGGGGGAAGAAAAAGCAGATGCAAAATTAATGTTTCTATAGAGACTGAAGTAGCCCATTTAGAATTTCAAAGGCAGGAAATTCATGAAAACTATCATATAGTGAAACTGTCAAGTAGTCACTAATATCAGCCACTTATCAGCAAAAAAATACTCAAGTCCCTGAGAGGCAGAGTCTGCCACCGACTGCTACTCACATTTAATGGTAACTTATTCAACAATTCGTGCCCACACACTCATCCAGACTACCCAATACATTACGTGCTATTGTTAAAAATGCTCCCTTTATTACTAAACTATCTTACTAGGTACAATTACTAAGTACACTGTAGTGTAGTGTGCACACTATACACTCAAAAGACAATATTGTTACCAAACTTAATATCCATATTCTTTTTTTAATTCAGAAAAGAACAGCAAGCAAGCAATAATGAATAGGACTGTAACACTAAATTGTTTTTTTGTTTTGTTTTGCTTTATAAACTATTTGACCTGTTCTGACAACCATGAATTACTGCTGGTTGATTAGTGTGGCCTAAAGCTCCTCAGATGACAGAAGTGAAGTAGGCCTGAGTTCTGCCTCAGAGCCAAAGAGCAGGATGAAACTTCATGTTAGTTTTGCTTCTTCGCCTGTAACAAGCTAAATAATTCTATTGCCCTTGTTGACATTCTCTCTGACTAGCTCACTTTATTTTAGTATATTTATCTTTCTAGCTTGCCTTTGGTTAATGGCATAACTTTGCCCCCTGTGACATATACGGATCGGCCAAGAACAAAGTGATTTGCCCCATCTTTGTTACTTGTCCTGTATCAAGGCTCAGCATGATCCAGAATACATGAGAACTCCTGTCAGATGCAAGATGATCATGATACCTCTTCTCCTCAGTGCAAGACTCGCTTTGGGATGGTCTTAAGAGTTCCTCCACTACCTCCCTTCTTGAAGGAAGGAGAAGCATCTTTCAGAACTAAGTCTATATTTTGCTGATGTAGTCGAAATAGACTGTAATGCCTGAGTTTCTTCTAGCAAACCCTTTACATTACCTGTACTCTGTAACCTTACTCTGATCTACCACCTCCATGGGAACAGTGCACCCTAATCTAAGCAGCATTCACTTCAACCCAGGTTCAATGATAAATGCATAGGCATTTTCAGCAGGACTGTCCACTTTGCTAGATTTAAAGACAGGATTTCAGATATGAGAACAGAAAGAAAAGATAAATCAGTAAATCATATCTCAAAGAAAATCCTCAGTTGTATTTAAGAAACCTCCTGCCTGGATGTTTCAGGTCCACTCTCTGAGAACTCCTAACTTGCTTCTTCTTGCTGTAGAACCTGGGACCTTGAATCCAGAGAGATGTTCCCACCTCCCCAGTTGCCTCCTGTTTTCTGGAGTCAGATTTTCCTGCTGATTCAAGTGCCTCTTGACAATCTGTCTAGCTCAGGTTTTCTGACTATTCAGCAGGATTTCTCCACCCCCATTTTGTACAAAGCCATTCAGGAACACGTGATCTAAATATGAACTCTGATGAGGCTGGTCAATTTATGTGTTTAAAGCCTCTCTCCTACTTTCCTTAGTCAGCCCTGCTGGCTGACTGCCTCCACCCAGGCCGGATTACTCCTTTTGTCCACTAGAGATTAGTAAAACACTCATATTAAATGTCACACAATGCATATATTTTGTCAAGCTTGTGATCTGGGTCACTTGCCAACTTTCTGTGGAGACCACACAACGCTTTCAAACACATGAGAAACACAGTACGAAGTTAAGAAGAGAAGTCCAGCTCTACAAGACCACACCTAAGACCCATTTAGTTCAGTAAACTCTTTCAAAGTAGTGAATATTTGGGAAAAGAATAACAGACCAGGGCAAGCAGACAGAGATATTTTCCTAGTATATTCTACGAGTTCCTGGCACTGCACAATCTAGGGACTTCCTAAGCCAACGGTTGCATCAGCATCTTAATGTTTAATAGGCCTGGGTGGAGTTTTCTACCATGAATTTGTCTCATTGCTGTGCCTGGGAATGCCAGAAAGCCAAGCTCCCCCGAAGTCATTTGCTTTTACTGGGGTTCCTGTGACACAGAAGGCAGTGAAATCCATAAGATGTTTCAACAATTCAGAAGATAAGTACCTGGAAGACAGACAGCTGGCTCAGCTTCAGTCTGGATGACAGCTCAGTGGTGCTGCTAGATGGAAGAAAGCATTTCAAGAGTAAGCCACAAGCCTGGAATTAGACTTTAACTGAATGCATCTGCCAGTCCATGTTTACAAACCACTGTACATTTGAGGCAGCTTTCTCAGCAGCTAGACACCCAAACAAGAACGGCACCCAAAACCTTTTCCTAATGAGGAGATGCATTATTTCAGAGCACAAACAGGAGTGGCCAACCTCATCCACCCTTTCATCACACCATAGCTAAAAACTCAGCTGGGGACCAGTCAGTAATTTCAGTCAGCCTAACATGAAAGGTTAAGAGTGTCGGGTTAAACAGTCTAATGATAATGACAGCATAATCTACAGGATTAACTACTAATAGCTGAGTTGTTCCAAGAAGTGGGCAGTATGAGCTTGTCTTTAAAGACCCAGCCACTGAGGACAGTGCTGACTGACTCAAACCTGACACTCTGCGGACCCCTAGGCAGAATATGCTGGCTGCGGTTTGCTTCATCATAAAGAAGGAGACAGAGTCTCCGCTGTCTGTAGAGCTAGATTCAGATTTGCAAACAAGCACAGAACACAGACAATGAATGAGACAGCCCTGAAGGGAAGGGAGCATACAAACGTCTGTGAAGAAGTGAAGTCTATGTAGGACCCCATTCCAGGAAGAAGCATGCATCTTTCCCTCTGTGTAGCTGCAAAAATGTTTGTGGCCACTCAACAAGCTTGTTACTTGGGGAACTTAGAGGTCATGAAAATGCACTAAAATCTATCATATTTCTGATGAAAGCTTTTCTCCTAAGGCATACACCGTTTGGGAACCATGGTGGCACCCCAACACTCACAGATGGATTTTTCAACTCACGCTGTGAGCACAGTCAGAGCTCACCCTCAGATTCTAACCAGACAAAACTGAAGGGGGAAACAGAGGCACTGAAGGACTTGCCTGGAGTCACAAAGGCTCAGAATAATGGAGAAGAAAAATAACCCTGCTTCTCTTGAATTCCAGGCTAGTTCCCAATGTCCCAAGCTCTGCACAAAATTCAAGCTATATGAAGGACAAAGAATGGGGACAAAACTAATGAAGAGTCTAATGAAGATAAACCATGGACAATACTGGAAAAAAACAAATTAAGGTGAATGTACATTGTACAAGTTGGCATAAACTCTACAGGGCTAAGAAAACAACAGAAAATCAATTCTATTAGCACAAATAGATTAAATTAATATACATTTGCACAACACTTCTCCAAGAACAATTGCTTGAGCACGTCCCGTAACACAAACCATAGGGAAATTGTCAGACAAAAGCCTGTAGAAACAAATAATATACATGTATATGGAGAAATAAACATACATATGTATCTACATACATATATTTAAAGGAATTCTCTAGAGGTATCTCCTGGAAATCACATTCGAACTCCTCCTTCCAGGCTAAGCTGCTTTGTTCTGAAGTCAAGACTTAAACAAAGCTACGGTATGAAAAGCAAACAAGGAACTCATCCATAATATTAGATTTCATGGGTAGTTGTAATTTTATTCTCAGCCTCTCCTCCCTTCACTCTCCTGCTAGATGGGTGCATTGTCCTCCTAGCATTTATTCAACAACAAAATTGCCTAAAACATCATTTCACTGCATTCCAGAAACAGGGTGGAGTGCTCACCACATCTTTCAGCTTAGCTTTCAAATATTTGCAGAAGGAACCAATTGTTTGCATATATGGAAACTAAAATCCTAACATATAGGAGATTGTACAACATGTTCAGCAAAAGAGAAGCAGTCTTTGTAGCACGATCCAAGCAATTGCAGGAGCCAGCTCACTTTTCAGAGCACCAATAGAGAACTGTTATGAAGACTGTGGGTTGCTGCTATTTTCAGCTGAGTCTCCTAAGAGCACCACTCCTTGCAAGGTCTGATATTGGTGTTGTTGGAGGAAGGAGGAAGACCAAGGGACCAGATTAACTCTTCACTTTGGTATACAGTATATACCATCATGAGATACTGCCTAAAATAAATCCATTTAGGATTACATTGGGAACACCTAACTTCCATCCTGAAGAATAAAATTGCTGATGGAGATGGTCACAAACAGCTGATCCTGCATTCTTCACACAGCCCAAGCTCAACCTCATACCAAAGGGCTTTAGAGGGGGGCAATGAAAGAATGGATCCCAAGTGTAATCAATTATTTCCCAGTGATGGAAAATTTAAGCATAATCCAAAAAAAGCACAGAGAGCGAGACACTGGTTTGGAACAAATTCCTGTACTCCATCACTCCCTTACATATGAATTATTGCAGTGCCCTCATGGATATTTTTAATTCTCTTGTTATATAAAAGTGTATAAATTCAGGAAAAATGAGAGGAAGATCCTCATTTTAAAGAAAACATGCTGATTCCCAGAAGACTGGAAATGCACTTGGAGAGTAATTTGTCTTAATGTAAATCTAAACCATGGCTATTTTTGATGCAGTGAATGAACTCATAACTTACAGAATGAAATTGAAACATTTGTCAAGAGCTGCAAACCAATTGTTGAAAGGCGTGCATTTGTCATGGGATGTTAAATATAAGTTTACACAAGTGCAGAAGGTTTTGCTGTGATGAGCCCTTTATATAAATAGTTAATTAATGTTAAATTCGAGCCTCATTCATAGCAATTAGCAAAGCTCATCTTAGTAAAGTGTCTTTAGCAGCCAGTATTTGTCATCTGGAGAACGGAACAAATCACATAAAAACATTTATGAATATGGGAGTGATTTAGAGTTTATTAATAATACAAAGAACAAACCTGTTTTCTGTCTCTTCAAGGAATCATTGTAATTTGCAGATTGCAATGCAAAATGACATGGAACACAATGATTAATCTGTGAGCTATGGAATAACTACTATACATATAACAGATGTCTGCTGTGACAAGGGGCACATTACCTCCATGTTTATATTAAGAAAGAAGAGGGATTCAACTGTTTTATAGGGGAGAGTTGTGGGAAAGATCTCAGAAAGCCCCCTATGAGAAGGTGGGGAATTATAAATATTTGCAAGTGTTTATTCAGGTGCCAAGTACAGTACACTGGTGAAACATGGCCTGAATGCAAAGGGGAGAGAGGAGAAAAACATCTCATGTAAATGTTACTGGTTTCATTTCACCAGTACAGATATTGATTCAGTTTATCTCTCTTGGCTGGCACCAGTGCTGAGCCAAAACTTGTATGTTCATTAATGTCAGATATACAGACGATAGGATTTTTTTCAGGCTGGAGAAGGAATAATATTAAAAGCAGATGCTTGTGAGTAATTACAAACACAGGAAGTAGCTCGCCTTCACAAAGGTGGGTGGATGTCAGGCTCTTCAGAGAGATGGCATCAGCTACTCTTCCGCTTTCTTTGTGATAAGCTTTGGCAGCAGCTGACACACAGCCTTTGCTCTTCTCCCACCACCACCAGTTTGCACCACTAGCCCAGGTTCTTCCAGGAACGTGCTTTGCCAGGATGGCAAGAGGAAGGTGGGCAGTACCTGCTCCTGCAAGGATTTAGTACAAACCCCTGCTGCATTGTTGGGGTCCTCTTTGACTTCTGAAGGGAGAGCTGGGTTGTTTAACCTAGAGAACAGAAGGCTTTGGGGAGACGTTATAGCAGCCTTCCAGTACCTAAAGGAGGCCTACAGGAAAGCTGGGAAAAGACTCTTTATCAGGGAGTGTAGTGACAGGACAAGGGGTAATGGTTTTAAACTGGAAGAGAGGAGACAGATTAGATATCAGGAAGAAATTCTTTACTATGAGGGTGGTGAGGCACTGGAACAGGTTGCCCAGAGAAGTTGTGGATGCCCCATCCCTGGAAGTGTTCAAGACCAGGTTGGATGGGGCTTTGGGCAACCTGGTCTAGTGGGAGGTGTTCATGCCCACAGCAGANCAAAGGGCTTTAGAGGGGGGCAATGAAAGAATGGATCCCAAGTGTAATCAATTATTTCCCAGTGATGGAAAATTTAAGCATAATCCAAAAAAAGCACAGAGAGCGAGACACTGGTTTGGAACAAATTCCTGTACTCCATCACTCCCTTACATATGAATTATTGCAGTGCCCTCATGGATATTTTTAATTCTCTTGTTATATAAAAGTGTATAAATTCAGGAAAAATGAGAGGAAGATCCTCATTTTAAAGAAAACATGCTGATTCCCAGAAGACTGGAAATGCACTTGGAGAGTAATTTGTCTTAATGTAAATCTAAACCATGGCTATTTTTGATGCAGTGAATGAACTCATAACTTACAGAATGAAATTGAAACATTTGTCAAGAGCTGCAAACCAATTGTTGAAAGGCGTGCATTTGTCATGGGATGTTAAATATAAGTTTACACAAGTGCAGAAGGTTTTGCTGTGATGAGCCCTTTATATAAATAGTTAATTAATGTTAAATTCGAGCCTCATTCATAGCAATTAGCAAAGCTCATCTTAGTAAAGTGTCTTTAGCAGCCAGTATTTGTCATCTGGAGAACGGAACAAATCACATAAAAACATTTATGAATATGGGAGTGATTTAGAGTTTATTAATAATACAAAGAACAAACCTGTTTTCTGTCTCTTCAAGGAATCATTGTAATTTGCAGATTGCAATGCAAAATGACATGGAACACAATGATTAATCTGTGAGCTATGGAATAACTACTATACATATAACAGATGTCTGCTGTGACAAGGGGCACATTACCTCCATGTTTATATTAAGAAAGAAGAGGGATTCAACTGTTTTATAGGGGAGAGTTGTGGGAAAGATCTCAGAAAGCCCCCTATGAGAAGGTGGGGAATTATAAATATTTGCAAGTGTTTATTCAGGTGCCAAGTACAGTACACTGGTGAAACATGGCCTGAATGCAAAGGGGAGAGAGGAGAAAAACATCTCATGTAAATGTTACTGGTTTCATTTCACCAGTACAGATATTGATTCAGTTTATCTCTCTTGGCTGGCACCAGTGCTGAGCCAAAACTTGTATGTTCATTAATGTCAGATATACAGACGATAGGATTTTTTTCAGGCTGGAGAAGGAATAATATTAAAAGCAGATGCTTGTGAGTAATTACAAACACAGGAAGTAGCTCGCCTTCACAAAGGTGGGTGGATGTCAGGCTCTTCAGAGAGATGGCATCAGCTACTCTTCCGCTTTCTTTGTGATAAGCTTTGGCAGCAGCTGACACACAGCCTTTGCTCTTCTCCCACCACCACCAGTTTGCACCACTAGCCCAGGTTCTTCCAGGAACGTGCTTTGCCAGGATGGCAAGAGGAAGGTGGGCAGTACCTGCTCCTGCAAGGATTTAGTACAAACCCCTGCTGCATTGTTGGGGTCCTCTTTGACTTCTGAAGGGAGAGCTGGGTTGTTTAACCTAGAGAACAGAAGGCTTTGGGGAGACGTTATAGCAGCCTTCCAGTACCTAAAGGAGGCCTACAGGAAAGCTGGGAAAAGACTCTTTATCAGGGAGTGTAGTGACAGGACAAGGGGTAATGGTTTTAAACTGGAAGAGAGGAGACAGATTAGATATCAGGAAGAAATTCTTTACTATGAGGGTGGTGAGGCACTGGAACAGGTTGCCCAGAGAAGTTGTGGATGCCCCATCCCTGGAAGTGTTCAAGACCAGGTTGGATGGGGCTTTGGGCAACCTGGTCTAGTGGGAGGTGTTCATGCCCACAGCAGAGGTTGGAACTACGTGGTCTTTTAAGGTCCATTCCAACCCAAACCATTCTATGATTCTATGGTTCTAATGTAAGTATTGCTGCCCTCAACAAAAAATTCCAGCGAAGCAGACATTAGATGTAAAGGGTAGGATTCATCTCAAGTCACCTAGATATAAGCTAAGTGCTTCAGGTCCCACCATGCTCAGATCGCTTCATCTAAAGGTAAGCTGTAGCTGATCTCTTCAACAGCTCTCTGATCTATACTGATCACACTTTGTTCACATGGGGACACCTACACGTAGACATTTAAATGTAGGTGCCCCAATTTACAAAGTGAATCCACCTAAATTTTGTTTTTATGAAAAAGAGACAGTGAAAACTAAGACAGAATGCTGCTGTTCATTGAGATGGGCACTTCCTTCTCAACTGTACATCTTACCATCCAGATAGAATGAAGTTTTGGGAGTCCTGCTAGTGCTTATATCCAGTGATTATATTGCAGGTCACTCATATCCATTCTTCACTCTGCAAATTGATCCAACCATATAAAAAACTAGGGAATCTCAATCGGCTGTTTCTCCTGTTTAACAGCTTTCAGCAGTCCAAATAACACACACTTCATTCCAAAATCTTGCTGTTTAAGTTTACCCCCTAACGGGAAATAGCTCCACTGCCCATCAGATCAGTTCCCTTTCTTCCCAACCATTGCCTGTGGTGAGGCAGGCTGGAAAGGGAATGATTTCTGAGCACACCAAGCTCCCTTTGCCCCCAGGGCCACTGCTAGGAAATGATCCCAATTAATTAATACAGTCTCAGGAACACTGTAATCCGTACTGACACAGTAAAATCATGGTACCATAATCAGCTGATGGTTCCTTCCCCCACTGCTGTAGGCTGTAGGTGGCTAGTAAGAATTAATTTGCTAAGTGATTATAAACAAGCAAAAAAAAAAAAAAAAGAAAAAGAAAAGAAGAAGAAGAAGAAGTTAAACTACTATCTGATACACCCTGAGGCTCCCAAAAGCCTGGCAAAAAAGCAGGATAGCAGCTGAGTAGCTCGATATGGATAGTGCTGATTAGCTCTGCTTTTCTTACACCTCATGGTGTCAACTTCCAGTTTAATTTTAAATTACTTCCAGAAGAACTCGGGAAAAAAAAATAATCCATTTATGTTACAGTGTCAAAGAAAACTGGAATAGATAGTGTCCAACCAGGGAAAAACATTTTTTTAATCAAGCCTGCACCTTAGTTGAGCAGAGAGTAACTCACTGATGGACTAGCTAAGCATGTTGTGCATTTGGGCACAAAAGACGTGTTTCTGAAATCCCAGCTGACCTCAAAAGTAACAAAATCAGGTATTTCAGAAAACAACCTATCAAATATACACTCACTGAAACCCATGGGAATAAGTGCAACTGTATTAATTTCACAGTGGTTACTGGTATAAAACTTCAGTATTACCAGGCCGCAAAGCAATGTTTGGCTCACTCTCCATTGAGAAAAACTGAGAAACATTGTACTTGTAAGATTTGTAGCATCTGATGCTGCCAGTTCTCTCCATGCTTCTAAAATATCATTTTCAACTGAGATCTGGCAACCTTACATATATGTAAACAGTCCCAAATTACATGCAGTGCAAAATGTGCCAGAATCAGAAAACAAAGTATTACTGAGAATGGCTTTTTCTTACAAAATAGAAGTTTTTTTGATGGGTTTCCCTTAAACAGAAACTGAAAGTGTAACTATAAACTCTGAATCCAATCTCATCTCTAGAGAGAAGCCATTGCTACTGTGACACTGTGGGACCAACAATTAAAATTCTTTTTATTAGAAATTATCATCACATGAGGCAGGAAACTATTGACATAAAACATATGACAGGCAACTACTGCTTGATCTCTCAACATCCCACACGCATCAGAAGTTAGAATACGAAGCAAAGTGACAAAATAAAATCTCGTACTGGAGATGCAAAACAGTATAAAGGTGGATTCCTTTGGACAGGAAACAAGCACCTCAGGCCAACTTCCTTAAGCAGGCAACTGAAGAGAAAGTGAGCCATGCTACTGCTGAACATGCAGGAGCCCTGAAAGATGAGCCGAGTGTCAGGGGAATGTATAGGATTTCGGGACTGCCTATATTTGTCTTCTACACTGAATTTCATATGATATGATTAACAGAACGACTTGCAGCAAAAATAAGATGGTATTAGCTAAAGGCAGCACACCTTGTAGTTAAAATAACAGACTAGTCAGAGGAATGCAACAATCTTGCTTATTTCCTGATTCATCTGTTCTGCCTGAGAATGTGGAGAGTTGGGAGGAAAGACAGCAAGACTTCCAGTTTGCAAAGCAGGATAAAACAAGGGATGGAGCACAGTCTCCTGTCATAGTACTCTATTGGTCTACTGCAACCTTTACAGATACTGCAGACACAGAAGTGTACACTTACCTTCCAAAATCCCAAATGAGCAGAACAGATAAACATAAGGAAAAGCAAAACGAAAAATAAATTTAGGTAAATAATTTGTGATTAAGAAACACCAAGGGGGAAAAAAAAAACTCTTCTGCAGGAGCAGCTTCCTGATATACTTCAGCCTTAACTCCTTTTATTTTTTATAGGGAGAACACAGAAACTAGTAGGCCAAGAAACAGTGAAAGGAAGCAAATCCAGGTGCCATCTCACAGCTGCACTTGTCTGGAGCAGGTAGTAACACTGCAGCTAAAGGGCATAAAGAGCTTTCAGATCAGAAAAGCAGCCTCTTCTGCACAGGCGTGAGAAGCTACAGGAGCTGCAAACCAATTGCAAGGTAAATTCTGATTGAGGATGTTCATGTATTTGGAGTACAGCACCTAATCATTTACAAAGAAATGTTATGGGCCAGCCTTTCAAAGAGCAGTGGGACTAAAACTCAAGTCTGCCGAGACAAATTTCTCAGACGTAGATGATATGGCTGTCAAGGTTAGCAGTGGACTGGACTAGGTGATTCAGGTCTTTTCCAAGCCATATCTGTATGTCTCCATGTAAAAAACACCACGAAAGGTGGCAACTGTGACACAAAGGCCACACATCAATAGGCCACACATCACCACCTCCCGTATTTTTCTGCTGAGGTGACCGGTTGCATGTAAGCAAATAAAGTAGATCCAGAAGGAGATAAGGTAAGTCAGTTCCTGCAAAACAGCAGAAAGAGGTTGGTAGGGAACTGAAACATCAGAATTTTGATCAAAAGTAGTTAAATGGTTAACAAAGTCTGATTTTCATCCATGATGACAGTTATCCAGAACGCCAGAACACATTAAGTCCCAAGGTGAAAGTTTGTCTTCAGAAGCATTTACCAAGCCATAAACACATTTCCATTAGCAGTAGCTTCTGGGTGCCCCGCACTCTAACTTTGAGTCAGAAGCCTGAGTCTGAATTTAGGTGCTCAACTTGAAGGTCCTTCAAATCTTGGCACTATATAAGAAAGGCTTGCACCAGTCTAACCACCTTCCCACAGACACATTCCTCCCTCTGACAAATTTGGTGGCGGGAGTGGTGGGTAATATTTGGAATAATCTGATCCATTTGGAAGCTATGTAGTCCTAATCAACAGTATTAAAAGAAAAACCCATTTTCCCCTCCAAGCCCATAAGTAAGCAAGCCCTAGTCTCCCAGATCAACCAGCACTAATGAACTCAGATACATTTTATATAGTTATTGAAGTATTGTCAGACAAAATGGAAAAAACAACTGCTGTCTTCCAACATATTAAAAAGATTCGAAACAGTTCAATCCCAATCATCACGTTTGAAAGTATGTTCACCACACTTGCAAAAATTTTAGGACCACCTTTTATTTAATTATTTCCAGGAAATAATGGAAAATTTCTATTAAAAGTTAAATCCCAGGACCCCTGTTAGCAGAATGCACAATGTATGAGATCCTGTTTTAATACAGCTTTCAGGAGTTAGATTTTCACCATGCTTCAAGATGTAGTTTGAAATAAATGTTTGATTATTAGTTGAACTCATTACTATAAAAATGAGCAGTACTGTAGCAACAGAATATGCGAACAGCTGAAAGAAATACAGAATCATGAATCCTAAGCAAATAAAAACCTTTCATAAAGGAAACATTCCAAAATATATTTCCAAACAATGGTTGACTGCAACCAAGTAATTCACACCCCATTGTGAAACAAACATTAGTAATTTTTAGCAGACACTAGGACTCAGAAGCAAACAATGATCCCCCCTTCTCTCTCCCTCCACTTCCAGGCTGCTTTACCAAAAAGAATCATTAAAAGTAGCATATATTAAGCCGAAGAACTGAACTGACCTGCAGCTCTAAAGGGACTACCTTAGCAAAGGTATTTTTTCCTCAAGTTCTATTTCTAGCAGAATGCTCTTAAAAAAATAATCAACCCACAGGCTTCAAAGCCCACTTAACACTTAAAAAAATCACTTTCTATCAAAAGTATTTTTGGCAAGAGCTTTGGCTATTGTTTTTAGCACTCCTCCTTCCAAAAGCTGGTATGCTGTAACAGAATGGCTACAAGCGCAGACCTTGCCTAGGTGACAGTCTGTACACACTAATTTTGTAGTTACTGGGACTTGCACTTTTTATTGGGCAGCTGAAGTTTACTGAATGGGGGCAACGTTCGCATATGCTATGCGTTAAAATAGCAACCACTTTTGCTCAAAATTACTGCATATTTCAAAGCGATCAATATTTTCCTATCAATACCAGATAAAATTTTATCCTTAGTGATCCAAAGATGCTTTATGTTAACATCCTCTGATGATGCTAAGTGTACAAACAAAACTCAGAACGCTGAAAGTGAAGGGTTTTTGCTAAAACTTCTGGTGCTTTCTTCGACCGGTAGGTATGAGGAACACCAATTAATCTAAAGCCCCTCAGAGCACAGCTCTGCAGAAGCCTTGCAGTCTCCCCTCTGACATCTCTGGTTTGCGCAGGTGGGTCATCCTTTTCTTCCTCTCTGTCCTGAGAGGACTAACCAAGTGTCCGTTTTCTCTCTGGCACTATGCCCAGCAAATGTCAAAGGGGAGGGAACACGCTCATGAGCGACCTCAAACAGTTCACAAATTTTTTAGGACTAGCTAATCCCTAAAAGGTTTGGTCAATTTATGATATCTGCAATCCACAGCAGACAATGCAGCCTAAAAATGTAACAAAAGCAGACTCTCCTGAGATTCTAAGCTTCCTTAACATCAGTGAAGAATTAAAGTGCAAACTTTTATCACTTTTAATCATTAACATTGTCTGGTTAATGTTTTACCCTGTTATAAAACCTGAGGCTGCTTTCATTTTACATAACCCATTCACCTGTTCCTGCAGTACAAACTTTGGCATTTCAGAGGTTTGACTGCCACACAAAGATCGCGTGTACTTTTAGCAACATTTGCTCTATCGTTACCAGTGTGCACATCCTAACAGAAAAAATAACAGCCATGTTTTGATGAGTTTAGCTAATGCTGAATTTGTCTGTTCAAAGACCAAAAGGGTTTGTTGAAGCCTGACGAGACTGATTCAACTTTAGAGATACCTTAAGAATTTGCCCAGTAATAAAATCATAGCAGAAATCTAGTAACAAGAGCACTTTAGCAACAGTTACATGCAAATAATTTTGCATTGAGACCCATTCTGAAGTGCCATTCTAAAAACTTCTCCTTTCTAGAATTTTCAAAAATTTAATATTGCCCAAAATAAAACTTAAAAGACATGAAAGTTCAGAAACGTGGACCTTTTTACTGTTGCAAATGGTCTGTAGCGCCATGTCTTCGCTGGATTGTTTTAGGTTCCCGCATCGTTCTAAGCATTGCTTAAATTCTGAGGTTGAGTTTGCTGTAGAAAATTGGTGATTCTCTGAAAGAATCGGCCTCAGGAATTTATTTTGGTTTCATGTAAAAGCTGGCAATACAACTGCCAGGATGCTAAAAGAGATGTCTCTTGCTTTTTTGTCCTGCTTGGAGAAAGGAGATGCGTGCCTGGTAGAGGTTCCGATTAGCTTAACATGGCTCCTCTGCCGTGAGGGGCAATAACGTTCCTCAGGACAGAGGGACAGTCAGTCAAGGACTGCATTAATACTCTCCCCGCAGATTTTTAGGATTTGCCACATTAGGGCACCACTCTGTCTCTTACACAAGTGCCCTGAAAGCCACTACCCCAGGCCTTGCCTCTCTTCACCACTTCAAGCGGGCAGACTGGAAATGATAAAATGATTTTCCTGAAATGCCATTCTGTTTCCTAAGTCTGTGTATAATTCCCAGATTTTTAGGTCCAAGTTCAGCTTCCCAGCAGGAATGAAGAAGCAGCAGCTTATGTCTGTGCATGCTCCAGAGCAGCACTGCATTAATGAGGTGTGGACGGGAAAATTCATTGAAAGACACGAAGCACCAAATAGCTTATACTGTAGTGATCTGGTGCACGTTACATTACAGAAAATATAAACCACTCAGTCACAAGACTGATACAACCAAACGCTACCTAGACAAGGGCAAGGCAAGCACAGCCCTACTCCAACCGGCTGTGTAACCACAAGCAAATTGTCTCACTGTTGGGAGGGATTGTCCTGGCACCTCAGGAGCCCCTCAGCCCTCCCACAGACCTTGTCCTCCGTGCTCAGTCTTCCCTGACCTCTTCAGGCTGGATAACCGACTGAACCCTGAAGACATGAACTACAACTGCAAAGCGGGCTGTGTGTGACTTCTGCCATACAGAAGTGTTAGGATGAAGCCAAAACTTCATTTTCTGCTTTTGCTGCTGAACACACCTGTCCATGCCGAGACCTGGCTCAGCGCTGTGGTGCCAGAACAGCAAAACAGACATCTATACTCTGCCTGGACCCTACCTGAGGAAATGGAAATAGAAGCTTTAGAATCTCCAAGACACAGCAGGATTACAATGGTGTTACCAAAAAAAAAAAAAAAATTGCACACCATAGGAAAAAAAACACAGAAAAAACACGTTCAATTACACATTCTCTTGAAGCCTCATTCGGGTATTTTTCCTACCACTTCATTCCTCCTAAATCCTCAGCATGTAAGTGAAGCTCACACAGACCACTTGCATCATGATTTCATGCCATCTAAAAGTTCAGCTTGATTGACTGTCCAAGAACACATTTCTGGGAGGAAGGAGTTAGCATAATCACCACGTGAAAATGGCCTATGAAAGAAAAAGAGAGACAAATAAAATGGACCCACATTAAGTGAATAAAATACTGAAGTTCCCTCACTCATGGATGCCAAAGGTAAGTTTGGCTTCTGCAGTTCTCTGTGTGTATATAGAAACATAAAACCACACAGGGTTACAAAGCAGAAGCTATGCTGTGTTTGCTTAACAAATGAAATATAGATAGTTCAATGAAAATTAAACAGTCAAGTCTTTGTTATTGTAGTAGAGCCAAACCAGTGTAAAAATCCATAGAATAAATAATCTATATAATCCTCTGGATAAAGTAATTCAACAGAATAACTCAAATCAACTCCAAGAATTTGCTTATGCCTGTCTGCATGACTAGGTCTCCATCTTTAATTTAAACTGCAAATAGAATACGCAGTTATCTTCTGCAGGGCTTTGCAATTGCTTTTGTCTAAATTGGTTGTAGGATTCGGATGGTCCTTAATCTGGATGGGACGAGATATGTCGTACAGAGCCTTGTTTGCAATTTTGGTTCAGGTTTTCGTAATCAATTTCTTAATAGGATTATGTCAGGGCTCAATTCAATTATCATTCAATTATCTCAGCACAGAGCCTAAAGTTCCTCAGCACTGTGCATTACAGCAACTCTCCTATTCTTGCTGTGATATATAATAATGTAGTTTATTCCCTATGTATTTGTTGTTCTTGGCCTGCAGCCCAAATGACACAATGCTGGCTATGTCCTTAAAACAAACAAACAAACAAAAACAGAAGATGGAAGAAAAAGGCAGAACTCTTCTCCAAGTCAAGCATACAGTAGGAAGCAGAGTTGCTCTGCTCAGAAAAAAGCTAACTCAAAACCCTCAGCAGCATGAAGCATTAACCGTCAAAGAAAGGGGAGAAGCAGCAATAAGCAGGATCACACTTCTCTGACATTCCACGACCGATTTCTTTAAGAACCAGGGGCACCTCTGAAAACCCTGATGGTAACTGTCTCCTCAGCCTGCTAAAAGCTCCTGCCTGCTGCTACAGAAAGTCCTCCGACACAAACCAAGCCGTGTGTGGGTGCGCTTTTTTTGTTTTGTTTTGTACAGGCCCTGTCCAAGTATTTTAACCCCTAATAGTAAGGTTTAGAAAAGGTCAGACTCTTCAGTAGTTAGAGCAGGTGCAACGGTATTAACTTCAAAGGCTGTGTGCACCATGTCAGCTGCACAGGGCTTTGTCCCGTCCCCTCATCCTGATAAACGAAAAAAAAAAAAGGCAAGGTTTGTAGGAAGAGTCTTTTTGTCTGCTTGTTAGACGCAGAGGACAGCGGCAGAGCTCGTTCTCAGAAGGGAACTCACCGGCAGAGCACCGCGCTGCGCAGTTACCACCGCCCGCCCGCCGGGCCGCGGGCCCTGGTGCGGGCACCTCACGCACGGCAGGAGCTTCGCCGTCCCTCCCGGACACCTGCACGGTTCAGACCGGGCAGCACACAGCCGGCTGCCCCCATTTTTGCGCAAACCCGCGTAAAAAGCCCGGTCAGCCCCGAGGCATCCGCTGCCAGACCTCTGCCACCGCCGCTCGGGCCAGCAACGCAGCAGCGGCGGGAGCAGCCGCTGCCGCCGGGGCCGGGGCCGGGGCCGGGGCCGGGGCC
>VXAL01005084.1:223448-307931 GCA_013399475.1 Chauna torquata | reverse complement strand
AAAAAAAAAAAAAAGGTTGAGCAGACCTGAAGAACTCCCCTACCCAGCGGTGAGATAAGACGCGAAAAGTCTGGGAGCGCTAACGCGGTAATTCTGATTAGAGCCCTAAGAAACGAGGGCTTGCACCAGCGTCCCCACTACCCGGACAAGTGTGATTTTTTAGTTTTGTTTTGTTTTTTGTTTTTTAATTAAATTCATTCTTGGAGCAAAGATTTCCCCTTGGGAAAAAAAAATTGTAATTGATACAGATTCTCTGAAAGTTTGTTTCAACTAAATATTGCTTTTGTTACACATAACAACAAATACTTTCTTTTCTTTTGCCAACTTTAAAACCCAGTCTTAATGTGATTTTGTGTGTGTGTTTGAGTGAGTGAGTTTAAAAGCCACCATGCGGTGAGGCACTGCAACAGGCTGCCCAGAGAAGCTGTGGATGCCCCATCCCTGGAGGTGTTCAAGGCCAGGCTGGATTGGGCCCTGAGCAACCTGGTCTAGTGGGTGGCATCCCTGCCCATGGCAGGGGGGTTGGAACTGGATGGGCTTTCCAACCAGGTCCCTTCCAGCCCGAACCATTCTGTGATTCTGACTGATACCTCCAGAAATCCGTTCAGAGGTATATAATGAAGTTTGTATTTTATTGCAGATACTTTCCACATGGGGAGAGCACACAGGTAGGTAGACCTTGTTTTTTTTTCTTTTTTCTCTTTTTCTGGCAGCAGTCCTCAGAGAGGGGAGCTTTCCTCAGGAGTCAAGCACACCTCAGGACAGACATCTTCGCTCCGAGTGCACTGGAAGATGAGGTCAGCTGTGTCTGAGGCCCTCATGTTTCTTGTACGAGTCTGAAAAGTCTCAGATAAGGGGAGTAAGATAAGAGGGCAGCAACGCAGCGTTACCCAAGAGCAATCAGAGCCCTGGCCCCTGGTGCTGAGCAGTACATAGGAATAGCTCAGTATTTCCCCAGGTCATCCCTGGACTTCAGCTCTCCTCTATACCCACTTAGGACAAGACTTAAAAATCATGAGCTCCTAATAGTCTAAATCACGCACTGCACATATTTAACACATCCTTTAAACAAGATGCCCACATAGTGGTGTGCCAGTCCCACAGGATCGTGAACCAGCTGCCCCAGGGGACAGAGCAGCGAGAGGCCGGGGGCTGTGCCCCAGGGGCGCGGGCTGCAGAGGGGCGTGCGGCCGAAGAATGCGGGAGAGGAGGTGGCACGTTTTGTGCAAGTGCAGTAAGGGCAGTAGGAACCCACAGCTCCTGCAGGTATCAGAGAGGTTAACCCTGGGGAACTGCACTAAGCACTTGCTGAGCAAAATTCTGCCCGTTCTGCCAAAACTCCAATTACAGAAGAGAATGAGAGTAAATGAACAGATTCATCACTAAATGTATGTATTCCTGAAGTTCACAGTGTTTTCCTAGTTCACTGCAAAAGTCCTCATTTGCTAGGACCTTTCGAGTCACTAAAGTTTAGAAATCCAGTCAATTACTGAAGAGAGGGAAATTGGATTATTCCTATATTTATCTTCTAGCAAAGCAAATGCTTGCAGAATATACTTAGCTGCCTAAAAGTGAAAAAAATATGCAGCATTTAGAAGGATTTTAAGTCCATTGAGAGAAAGGACCTGGTCCTAACTGTGACAGTATTCTGATGGTATTCTAAGAAAAAATGCTGCATCTCTTTAAATTCATTCTATAAATTATATAATGTACATATTCATTTGCTAGGAAATGTAAGCAGATCATAAAACAAGATATGTCATGGGAAATGCAGTGTGAAATAGACATTAGCTGGTTAAGGCTCAGGTGTCTCATAAACCAAAGCCAGACAGTGTTCAGCCTAACTAGCCATACCATCAGCGCAAGCTTAGGAAAAATGAGAAAAAAGATTTTCCCAGAAACCACAGTTGAAGGTGCTCAGAGGAGGAGGATTGAACATCCTGGCGGGCAGATGCCATTCTCCACTGTTTCGTGTAGGTACGAGGACCCTGGGCAAGCTGGGCAACCAGCTCTTGTAGCAGTCTCCACTCCTTTCACTTAGCTGAACAGTTGAAAATGATTATTCCAGGTGCAAAGCAGCAGTTTTTTCCCAAGGGTGAGTGTGCCTGCGTGCAGACAGGTTTCACACAAGCACACCTGAAACTTAGCTCTTCTGGAGAAAAGAGGCTTGAACTGCACGTGCTATGCCCGTGGAGGTAAGGAAGGAGAAGTTCTGGCTGAGCTACTGAGGCAAAACTCCCAATCTGAAAATACATATTTTAAGATGGTTAACACCCATTTTGTGCAGGTAGGGACTGAGGGTGGTCATTTAAACTTAACCTTGGTCCTTAATGTCACAGTGGATGTTTAGCAGGGCTTCCAGAAATGCACACGCACCTGTCTCCAAGGGCTTTACAAACCAAGACAGTAGTGCTTAAATCAGCTGAAACAGCTACAGGATAAGATAAAATCTCCTCAAGTGAAAGAGCTGACACTTTGACAATTCCCTCCCTCAGAGGCCGGTCTTTACCTACCTACATGCATACATACTCTAGACTACAATTGCATTAATCCCATTTGGAAGCCATTCTCTTGCAGAGGACAGTTGTTTCCCCTTCTTGATGGATTTTTTTCTGCTGAAATTGAAATATACAAAGCAGCTATTTTCAAGGACTAGTAACAATTTTAATATCACTTCCCTATACATGCAGGTGCCCTCAGCTGTACTCACAACAGTGTTCACGGAGCATGCCATCCCTGAGGATGGTGAGTTCACTGCAAGGACTGAGCGTATTCGGAGAGTGTCTTGTGTATTTTCAGCGAGTATAAATTTCTTAATGATTGCTGTGCGGCTATAAAGGAAGAAGGTTGTGAGGGGTGGATTTTAATGTTACAATAGAAAGACAGGTTAAAGACACACCCGGAAGAAAGTTTCAGTTTTCAGCAGGGCCAGCGTTGCAAACAAAGCCTAGTGTTTCGTGTGGCTTTGATTCTAAAATCCTAGAGGGCATTCAGTTGTTTCCACTCCAAAGAAGCAAAACATTTCATTGTCCTCTGAGATTTCTTACATGTTATTTATAAACCTTCAGACATCAAAATGAGTGCAATAAGCCAAGCATACAAGTAAACGATGTATATTTTGAATTGTTGTTTGCAGCAAGTGACCATGAGAACAAGCAATAGCAATACAGGTTCTTCCTGTGCCTACGGTCATGCTTTTTTACTCTCTTGAATTCTGTTAGATTATTTAGCAAGGAACCAATTCAAACTTCACTGGAATAGACATCTGCGCCTATAGGAACAAACACTACTCAAGCATGGTCCAAAACATCTGAGATGAGAAAAAGAAATGGAAGATTTTTTTTTTTTTTTACTTTCAAGAACCGATTTCTCATGCAAGGAGAAATGAGTACCTCTGTCCTCCTGAAGATACTTGGGAAATCCTGGCAGGGCAACCTGAAGACCTCTGCCATTGCTTTTGTCCATCTTGCATGTTAATGTGTACTTCCCTCTTAGGCAGCTTTTTGTGCCCTGGAATGGATATTTTTTGGTTCAAGAGCTGGACTAAATAAATAAAGAGCAGATCCCTGAAAAATTTGTTTTTGTTTTCTTGGAAGTAACCCCACGTATCATTTCCAAATCAAACAAACACTTGGCAGGACCTAAAGCAAACATTTCAGTCAGTACTGGTGCTCCCCCAAACGCACCCTCCTTTAGCCAAATGGTGAGAACGTTTACCTGAGGCATGGAAAATTTAGGTTCAAGCCCATTCACTGAGTAAGGTTATTTCATTCTTATCATCTGCCTTCTACATGCCTTGCTCGTCATGCTACACGGGTTGGTCAGGCACAGTTCCCTCAACTCCCTTGTTCACACTGCAGAGCTTTGTGAAAAACACTTGGCTGTTGCCTTGAGGAGGAATTGGATTACGTCTCCCACCCCCAGCGTGTCTCAGCTCTCAGTGCATGTCCTGTCACCTACTTTTTTCCAATGAAAATCTGCATATTAATAATGCATGACATAGCACAACCAAGTCACTCTGGGGAAGATCTACCTGCAAGTACCCTTTAGGCTCATAGTTTACCCCTGTCTTTAGTGGGGTAGAGGAATAGGGCAAAGGATGTGAAAACCCTGCTCTGGAAGGGTTAATCTTCCACATTCTTGCTGGACTGGCTATTGAGTAAGTTACAGAAATGCCTGACTCCCTTTTATTCATCTAGCATAAAACAACAAAATTAATGCTACCCAGCAAGTTCAGACAAACAGCTTTAGGATGCCAAATCTGCATTTTTTCTTGAAGAAAATAATCCCTCTCCCCTACCCTGCTTCCAAAGGGATTAACAAGAATCTGCCAGCCCATCCCTCCAGGCTTGCCTATACAAAAGCAGCACCCCAAAAGAGCATTTATCTCTTGAGTCAGAATAGTTTCCCATCTAGTAAATAGAATATTTCTTGGTCCTAATAAAGAGCAACAATTCATAGTTAATATCTTTAACAAGAAGTTTTGATACATTTCCAGAAAATAAACCTGCAACTAATATCCTGGGACTGAGAATGTTACTGATCTTGCCAAGTCAATCTAGTGCGTGGCTTTGGAGAGTAAGGAAGATAATATAGACCCTCAGGATAGGATTTCTCAAAATGGGCGCGGTGTGAGCACTTCTAGAGAGCAAAAGGCAGAAGGGAGTAAAAGGATGGGGGAAAAACTGTCTTCTCTGGCATGGCAACCCCTGGCTGGTCCCTGAGCAGAAAGGACATTCATATTCCATTCCTGACCCTCACAGCACTGCCACATACATACACTGTAGCTCCTGTCTTCAATAAAACCCTTACCCTCCATCTAACTATCCTTATTTCACACTGCTGAGCACAGAATGGCTCCAAAGGACTCCACTCTGAGCAGAGTGAAAGCTTCTGAGGAGTTCACAGCCAAGAAATTTAGAGGTGTGGGAAGTATGAAATACACAACAGGACAAACCAGGAAAATAAAAACATACAGAACGTACAGAACAGAGAAAACAAGAAATTATTCAGAAACATTTTTTTAAGTGAGAAGAACAAATGGATGGAAATGCTAGATTAATGCTGTAGCAAATGTCCTTGGTACAATGGGATGGCGTTGGAGGGAGGGAGGCAGTTGCTTGCCACTTCAGTCCAAGCAGGATGTGTTCCATACGTAAAATATTTTGGGGGCACACTAGGAGCTGTGTTCTCCTGAGAGAACCTTAGAGACAAATACATATGTATGCATATATATATATACAGTCTGTTCAGTATGAGTGTTGGTATTGGGCATCTACAAGCAGAAAGAAGAGAGTTCACTTTTGTGCACATAGTTAAAAAGACCTGAACAAACAGTGCCAGCTCATGAAGTAGAATTTCTGGGACTTGCAACTACCTTCATTTCTGCAGCGGTTCTTCCATGCAGTAACAAAACCCCTTCAGAAGACAGCATTTCCCCAGCCACAACACAGTGCAGGCTGGGGGTGGCTGCTCAGCTGGGATTCTCTTATATTCCCTGGCATGACAGGGATCTGGATGCTCCCTCAGAGCTGGACTCTTCTCAGAGGCACAGCAATAGGATGAGAATGGTCACAAGCTGCATCAAAGGAGATCATGGCAAGCTACAAGGAAAAAACTTTTTCAAGACAGTGGTCAAGCACTAGAACAGGTTGCACATAGGGGTTTTGAAATCTCTGTTCCAAAACTTGATGGGACACAGCTCTGAGCAAGCTGCTCTAACTGTTGCTTTGAGCAGGAACTTGAACCAGGTGACCTCTGTAGGTCCCTTGACACCAAACTGTGCTGTGAGAATGTTGTTTGCTCTCCTCTCTGTCCTCACCATGTACCGCTGATCCTGGCTGGTACAAGACAGTGCATTACTCGCCCAATTACGCACTAGCCTCTCATACAGTTGTAGTATTTCAGCACTTAACTCACAGTCAGTCTGTGAGAGACAAAGCTTAGTCTGTTGAATCTCAAGCACCATCCATGAAGGACCATCCCCTCACAGGTCTGCACAAAATGAGGGATCTGAAGCTATGTCCTTTGCTTCAGGCACCATCCTTTGTAAGCCCAGGCACTCAAGGTAACTCCCTACCCTTATTTCTTCCCAGCACTCGCTTGAGGTCGTGTTGTATTTCTTGTCCATTCGACTCTCTCTTTTCATCACAGCAAAACCAGCAAGATCTGACTGCATCCATCACGTAACCAGCAGAGCCCCATGGCAGCTGTGTGTGGACAGACCGCAGCTGCTCTGGGTGGAGACTTCCACACGTGCGTAACAACTGGTGATGTGCAAGTAGAAGTCCCAAACCTCCCGCTGGCCCAACTATTTGCATCCAAGACACAGCTGAAACAGCAGAGGATGTGCCTTGCTTAGCCATACCTCAAGCATCACCAAAGAAACGTTTAGATCTGTTCAACCGTCCCTGTGCTCAGAAGACTTACCATTGCCTAGGAATTCTTCTTGAAAATGCTGGGATTTGAGCTGCTTATTGGCAATCTCGTTTCCTTCCTTCATCCCTGCTGAAACCTAGCTGTGATTAATATTCACATGTTCTGCTGGATTCTCTCTAAGCAATACTAAGAGAGCATTTGAAAGCCTTCAAGGCTTTACTCCTTTTCATGTGGTTTTGCTGGCCGATACAAAACCTGGGTGAAATTACAGCCTGACTGAAAACCATAGCACATCATCCTCTTGAAAATCCAACAGTTTCCTATCGTAGTGATGGGCTGCTTTGGAATATTCATCTTAACGTTTTACATGACAAAACAGGGCAGCACCCTACTTGGGTAAGACAGAAGGTTATGGGATCACTTGTGCAAAGCTGCTGCTGAATCTTCTGCTCTACCACGTGTTCTCAGGGATGAGAAATGAGGTGAAAGGAGGGCTCTGATGCTGCCTTTTCCTGTTCATTCTCCCACACCACAGGGAAAGCATCCCAGTCACACCTGGGACCATGCAAGGCTTTGCCTTGTATTAATACATGCAGTATCCTTATGTGCCCCCTAAAATCTCCAGAAACTGATGCTTAAAATATAGGAAAATCTCAATTTACCTTACTTGTGAGCTCTGAGGGCATGTCTTGGGACATTGTACTTACAAAGCTACCAAGTGTTCAGGCACTGCCTGAAGAGCACACAAAGGTCTCAGTACTATTTCTCTCACAGCGCACACATTGCTCTATATATTTCCTTCTGACAACTGCAATCTTGGTTCTTCAAATGACAGTTTCTTACATTCAGAGAAATAAAATGGTCAATATTACATGAGTCTGATCTGACTTGCAATGCAATACTGTTAACATGAGTCTCTAAAAGGACTGACTGGTTTCTGCAACCCCAAAATTCAGTGCTCACTTCAGAGTGGCAGTGGTGTTAGACATGTGACAACAACAAGCAGAAAAATTGAAATAGAGCTTAATGCCCTTGGAAAAGGTCCCGCACACAAAACCACTTTTGTTTCTGTCCTGCTGTATCTACAAGTGTATAATGTTCCGAAAACATATAAGGAAGCTGAGCACCCAGACTTGCTGAGAGAGATGGGCAATGAGGCTCTTTCTCTGGTTAATCCCTTTGTGGGAACACAGCCCCAAACTCTCATACTTTAAAGAAAAGGTCCACAAGCTCTGGCGTGCAACAGGTATTTGAGTTTTCAGTTGGCCTAGCTATGTGACCTGTGTCTTAGTTTACTGAAATAAAAGATACACACCTGGACCAAGATGCTGAAAGGCGATGCCCATATCAATATATTTAAGAAAAGCCCTTTCTCCTTACCTCCCCCCATGCCCCCCAGTCGAACATCTATTTCAGCTAGGGAGAAGGTTGAAAGGGTCTGGGTTCTGGCCATGAGGAACTCAGCCCAGCAGCCTGGTCGCTCAGTGGAAGAATCGAGGCATTCAGCACAGCTCTTGTTGATCCAATTATAAAGGAGTTACATTAATGCAATCGTGCAGTGAGCAGAAACTTTCTTAGTGGAAAGGTTTGTTCAGTTGCCATGCTAGTGTGTTTGCTTATTCCTGCCAAATAAACATCTCCTGCTGGGTGATTGGAAACAAGTGTAAGAAGTTCTGGTTATAAGATGCTAATCCTTACAGCATAATCTCAGCTCTGCTCTACAATGACTTCTCCAAATTGGAGAAGTCTGAGCTCATCGCACAGCAAAGCCCATGGCTTGGCAGTGGGAGCTGGCTGTGTGGCCGCCCGAGATCCTGCCTGGAGCTGGGCTGGGGGTGGGAAACTCCTGGGGCTTGTAACCAGCCCACCTGCGTCCCTGCGGGCGCGATGCTCCTCGTACAGGCCCTTGTCCTTCGCAAAACTTGCAGGCAGTGAGGGATGGGATGCAGAGTATCAGAGCTGTGAAGTGATGGAGACCCAGGGCGTGGAGGTAGCATGGAGTCCCAGTGCTCCACGGGAGGAACAGCATCGCTTTTGCTGCACACATGGCTGCGCGTGGCTTATACTGACAGCTGCCACCAAGGCAAAAGTTAGGTGTGCTCCTCACAGTAGCAGTTGTGGTCAAGAAGTACTTGCTGCTGGTGAGAGTCATCTCTACAGCTGTTGAGGAGCTTATAGCAAATCCATTAGGCTGCCTACAAAGATATGAAGTGGAGATTTGCCAAGTGGCAAAAGCATTGTGATTTTGGTACAAGTTTTTTCTCTTTCTCCCTCCTGCCAAATAAACCTGTTAAGATTTGTTCAGAGATGAACGTAAATCTGAGGGTCAGCATGAGTCAGCTTTTGTCTTTAAACGACAAGTCCAAGCCTTGCCCTACACTGGGTATGCAGTAAACTGTCCTGCCCTTTTTTAATACAAACCATTGTAGAGAAATGCACGCCTTGCTGTGCCTAGACATGTTTATAGTAACACTAGCTATTACAAAAAAAAAAAAGGAGGAGGAGGAACGGAACCCATTAGTAAGCTGTAAATACAAAACATGTCCTGAAAACTCTGATCTTATCTAGCTCCTATTGGCTTTGAGCTGTGCCTAGTGCTTCACTGTGTATGTTGTGACATACCTCAGAAAACGTGGAAGAAGTTATCTACATTTTACAGTAATGAAGTGATCTCCAGTACAGCAGAGCATAGCAAACAAACCTCTGACCGCAAAGCTGCACTAAATTAATAATGTGGTTTTATTGTCTTCAGTGCCCAGATTTCTTTCCTTGCCTTGTACTGCGCTCAGCTCTGTCCCAATCCACTCTGTTGGGACTGATCAGACTTGACACTGGGTGTTGCTCACTTGTTTGAAGGAAGAAAGGTCATAGAAGATTTATTATTTTTTTTTAATCTTTTCTATGAAAAGGGATAGAGGGGCTTTCTCTCTTCCCAGTCTCTTCTGGTTACTTTTGTTCTTCCGTTGCCATCTGCATCCCTGATGTTCCTTATCTGTGTGCTTAAACTAATCCCTTGTTATCAGAGAGAAGGACAGCTACATGTTCTCCCTGCCCACTCCCTAAAACAGAGTAGAAAATTGCTTGAGGGCAACATGAATATTAAACTGAAAAGCTGCTGAACAGCGCTCCTCACAGGGATGATCGGGCTCCTTCTCTCTCTTCTGTACGCAAGGTAGATCCAGTAGTCCACATATGCAACAAGATCACTGGGACTGAAGGGAAGAGCACAGAAAAATTAGATAAAACCAAGATGACCCACAAGAAATGCAACTAGGACATGCACCTCAGCCAGAGCTGAGGTGGCAAGCAGCCGAAGTCTGCGCTGCCCCATTGCAACATGAGTAACTCAGTTGCTCGTTGCTCACCTGCAGTGAGGTCAGATGTCTCCTCAATGGCAGGTGAAGGAGTGAGGAATTTCCCTTATGTACAAAGATTTTTTTTCCTGGAATTCTTGGGTTTTTTTTCGGCCCCTTCCTTTGTCTTCATGGCACATTCGCATTGCTGCTGCGGTAGCACTTTATTTAAGCCTGAACTGTCTGGGAGCCAGCGGCTCTCAGCTGGTGTTTCCTCCCAAGCTGCCTGGTGCGCAGGGCGCTCCTGACCCAGCTCGTTTGGTGCCTGCAGGTGAGTTTGAAGGTGTCCAACAGGCAACCCCAGAGCCTGAGGCTTCCTATTCACTCCCAGCACACAGCGTGTTGTTGGCCCAGTGCACCTCAAGCTTTCCCAAGCTCCCTGTGCCTTAAACCACCGTGGGCCATACCCACACCCCCTAACCCTTGGGGCTTTGGCCTTTCTGTGCAACAAAAGCCAAACTACCTCAGGCAACATACTGTCCAGCAACGAGCAACCTTCCAAGAGCCCCAGGGTAAGGATGCTTCAGTGTAGACACTACATGATGGGCAGCACCTGAATATCCCTGTCCTTGGGGAAAAGCACCAGCCTCTCAACTGACCTCAGCTCTCCAGGCCTGCAGGAGGGACGTGCACACACCACCTCCCCTCCCCACAGCCACCCATATTCGGCCCAGCCAAGACTTCCGCTGGCCCTGACCTCCAAGCCCCGCACAGTGCAAACATCTACCCCAACAGGTTCAGTACTTGAACCAGCCACTGCAGCTGGAGCAAAACCACTCCCAGCAGCACAGCCTTGCAGCCCCAGAGCCACCCCCCACGATTCCCCGGGCAGATATAGTCTGTCAGCACAGGCCTCCACCACACGTGATCCAGCCTGAGCATCCCCTTCCCAGCTGGCTGGATAAAAGAAAAAGGCAGAGGGCTGAGGAAGGCAGGACGTGAAAGCTGCCTGTGGTCCACTGATGAGTGATGTGCAGCTGCTGCGTTGCCGTTGGACCGCTTTGCTACACAGAGGAATGGGAGAACTAGACAACAGGCCCTCTGGGCTTAAATAGGCCTGGTTTTTCCCAGGAGTACTGTTCAAATCACCAGATGACAGGAAAACACTATAAAGAAGGAGGGACATTTTGAAGCTCACTTCTTGAGTCTTGTCTATTGCACAAGGAAGAATACAGGAACCATAAGACTAGAAGAAAAGCAGAATAAAAGATAGTATGACCCTGTCCCAGTACTTGTGTAGCAACATTGTGGTAGCAAAGCTCAACACCAGACAGTATGGGAGGAAGTGGTGATTTTATTTTGACACAGAACTGCCTTTGCTCATGTGTATTTTCATACCCACCTTCTCACCAGCACCAGGGATCAGGCAAAATTACTTTCAGTGGCACAGGACAAGACGTGCTGGCTAGCACGCCTCAGCACATCGCCAGGATTCTCCATAGCCCACTGACCGTGTGCTGCTCTTGGATCCCACGGGATCAGATAGGGACCACGAGCTGTTGTCTCCCCATCCTGCCCTACCTCTCCAGGACGTCAGCAACACTGCTCATTTGCTTACACATTTTTCTCTCCTACGGCTCCTGCTCTCCCCACCCCCAACAATTCATGGCTTCTGCCCCTCATCTTCTTTTTGGTCTCCCTTGCTTTCCTGGTCTGGGTGTCCTGAGAGGCTGGATGTGGCTGTGCTACCTGATCGGCCAGTCTAGGCACTATGGCCCCGTAATACTCCATCCTCCCTCCCCACCCTCCCTTCTGGTGCTCCCGTACCCAGACCCCCCTCTACTCCATCACACAAATGTTTCCAATTGCAAATCTTGGCTCTTCAAGGGTGGGAAGGCCTGAAGGTTCAGAAGCTGATCTGTCAATGGCTGTCATGGGGAAAAAAACACACGTTCTCCATTGCGAACATTCTCTCTCCCTCTTTCTTCCTTTTTTTTTTTTTTTTTTTGGTATTAGTGGCATTGTTCCTTTTACAGGGGAGTCTCCCAGCTCCCCAGGTCCCACCACTCGTTCACTGCTGTCAGCTCACAGAAGGAGCAGCAACAGGTTCTTCTAAAATAATTTGCACCCACAGAAAACTCCCAATGGGATGAAGCTGCTATTTCAGAGCTCTCTCTCTTTTGTTTTTTAAACTCACTGCCCTTTTCACAGACTGCAAAGTGCCTGGTAACACTTCTGTGTTATCATCTGGGGCCATTTTGGTTTTTTGGGAAGATTTCAGAAGAACCTTCTTGCAGCTCTGAGCTCCTTCAGCACTCCAGCATTCCCTGCTATAAGAAAGCAGGCCACAGCTACATGATGTAGATACCTCTCTGGGCAAAAGTAAGTCTGGTAATCTTTAGCTGGCCATTGGATGATGCAGAAATAGCCTGTGGGTGTAACAAAGAGTTTGTTCATCATCTCACCCTTTTAAACCTTTTTTTAGGAGAAAAGCCAGATTTTTCTTCCATATTCAACACTCAGTATCCCCAAAGTGATTGCATGATTCTTGTCCTCGAGTGAACAGTCTGTTTCTACTTCAGTAACCCCGCTTGGCAGGCTACCACACACATTTATTATTTTCTGCATGAGAAAGTGCTTTTCAGTCCAAACTTTTTTCTTTCTTTCCTTCTGCATTTTTGTTTGGAGACTTATCTACTCGCCTCTGTCAGTCTGAAAATAGTAACCAGGGCACAGGTGACCATTTTTTCATTATCTAAGAGTTTTTAAACTCTAAAGGAAGCTTTGATTTTTAGATAGCCCTTTCTCAAAGTAGGCCATATTTGGAGTTTTATTAGCTCTAAACATGGACATCCCCATGCTTCCCAGGGCCAGCCTCAGCACCTTGCCTAGTGTTCTGCGTGACCCTATGCACATCCACCAGTGCCCTTCTCTTCTCCTTGGGTATAAGCATGAAGTCCCCTTGGGTTGGACACAGGTTGGAAAATAAACATCCCCATCAAAAGGAAATGGTGATCTGAGGCATCCCCTTTGTTTAACAAAGACATTGTTAAAAAAATTGTTCAGTTTTACTTAAAATTTTAAATAATCATTAGAAGAGGGTCCAGAGTCCAAGGCTCAGGTCTTCACTCAGGACATGTGGTAACCATGCAGCTGGCGGTGCTGCTCTCGCCTGCTCTGGCATGCTTTTCCTTTCCCTTCCAAATGCAATCCTGGATAAAAGTGAATTAAGACAGCTCTTCTCTTCCCTCCTGCCTCTGTGAGCCCAAAAGTCCAGTGGCTAACACATTTGCTTACTCAGTAGTAGATGGAAAGAGGATTAAATCCTGTCTTTTGCGAGGAAGGTTTTATCTGCCCTTTTCCATTCACCAGCGCTGCTTGGGATTCAGCACAAACCCCCTCATGCCTGTATTTCTAAAATGCCCAGGTCAGTTGCTTTCATGAATTCCCTATTTATTTTTGCATTGGCTGAACTAACTGGTCCAGTACATGAACACTATCACATCAGCTGGAAGCAGAGTTTCCAGTGAATAAATAGATCCCATTAAAAAAAAAAAAAAGCAATTCCAGAAGTGGCAGTGTCTCTCCCACACTTTCAAAAAAAACTGGAGTTCGTGCAGCATCTGGCAGAGCTAAGCAGGAAATCTCCTTCTCCTGGCTGCAGTCCCCCAGCCCATGGGAGGAGCATGGGCTCCACCAGCACCCCCAAGCCCAGCTTGCCCGGGAGCCCAGGGAAGAGCAAAACATCACCAAGGGTGATGGGTCTCCAGATGGGTTTCACTTCCTCCAGCAGCTGTAAAGGTATGCTGAACATCTTGCCTTCCTTTTCCCAGGCTGTAATTACTTGTTGGCATTAGACAATAGCTTTATTAACAGCTGCTTCTTACTGTTGCCAGGATGTTCATCTGTCTTCTGTTTTACCAGACCCTTCGGGTGCAATTCGTTCAGTCAAATTTGGAGGGCTACTGTAAAGCAGTCTCTATTTGGGCAACTTATTTAGCCTTCCTTTATAGGCGGTGGAAAGAAATGGGATGTTCTAGCAACCAGCCCTTCAAAATGGACCGTCCTTCAGAGAGAGGCTCAAGGAGGCCGTATGCATGATGGCACAGAAGTACCTCTCTCTCTACAATGAATAAAAAGGGAGCCTATGAGGGACTTGTCCAGATCACCTCTGGAGATGCTTTAAACTTCAGAAAAGTTAGCTGAATGCTAGTCTTAGAGACGGTGCATTTTATGACCAAGCACTCTGGGTGTCTACATGCCTTGAATAGCTCTGCGGTCTCTGCAGCACTGTCTGGACGCCGAGATGCCTTCCCCTAAAGCAACTGTAGCACAGCAGTAGTTTGGTATTCTCAGTGATGTTGTAAAAGGGCTTACTGATGTCAAGATACTCTTTAATGCAGCTAAGAACCATTTCCACTGCTTTGCAGATCTGTGAGGTTATGGCATTGCACAATGAAGCTACTCTTGTCTTTTTTTTTTTTTTTTTGGAAATGAATTCAAAGAAACAGGAAAAAGAGAGACAGAGAGAGAGCATGGTGAGACTTACATCCTGTGTATTTCTGAGAGGCGAAAGAAGTTCCTGACCCTCCACCATGGCAGCACCAGCACAGAATAAGATGGTGCTCCAGAAAGGCTGGAATTGAAGATTTTGACCTCAAATGTTTCCTGTGAAACAACAAAAACAGCAACAAAAACAGGTGTGTGGGGGGGAACAGAGCATAAAACTATACATTCCATATACATTCCAGCCCATTTTACTCTGTCACTTCAATAGCACAGGAGGTTTAAGTGGTATTAATCTGTGCTGTGTTAGCAGACTGGGCTTCTGATACAGACAGCAGAAAAACTGAGAGATTTCAAGCACCCAAGCCAGCAGTTGAATTTGTGTAGGTTTATAACACAGAAACTCTCTCAAGTGCTTGGCCAGGCTCTTGCCTACAAATCTAAGTCACAAGCCCTGCAGTTTCGTGAGTAATTTAAATAAGGGAACTGAAGGCTGCTGCCAGAGGGGACAGCCAGTCCCATCCTCCTCCTCAACCGTTTCTGACCCTGTCCCTCTCCTTCCTTGTGCCTACCACTTGTGAAAGCCACTGAGCTACCTGAATTTTATCTCAACATTGTACAGAGCAATTTTCAGCCACAGCAACAAGCCCTGAAATTCGTCCCACAACTTCAAGAGCTGGTGTAAGGGAGGGGAAGGATGGGGAAGGAAGACGGGGAAGAAGGAGAAGGTGCAAATTTCCCCGCAGCAGCAGAGCACAGGCTTGGTCACATCTTGTTTTCAAAGACGGAAGCAAAAGTAAAATATTATTCTGTCTGATCTTTTCCTTTTTTCCTTGCTTCAGAGGATCCCCACCACATTTGGTTTGTATCTAGAGGTGCATTGATTGATCTCATCCCATTGTTTCTGCAATGGAAGAGAGAAGAGCAACCCCTGCACTGCTGGCAACCCACGCTCACCCCATCCTTGGGACACCCACGTCTCACTTCTCTGAGAGGCAGTAATGCAGACTGCTGCGGGAAGAGGGTTTTTTCAGTCCTAGGCATGAACCAGTGTGGTGCAAAAGAAAGCAATGGGAGGGAACTGAACTGCGAGAGTTTGCCCTGAGGCCTTGGGGCTTCTGGAGGAGACCTTCTCTGCCACGCTCTCTGCTGAAGCAGAAACCCACGGCCCTTTTGCTATGACAAGAATCCTGCTCCCAAGCGAAACAGAGAAAAGGCTTTGATATCCCCGTGCTATGGACTTTCTTCATAAGAGGAATATTATAACTGTACAAGAGCATGCATTGGAGGAAGAAAAATGTTGCACAGATCTAAAATGGGATAGTCCACACAGACCTGTCGGCTAACATAAAGCTAGAAGTAACCCTTCACAGCTACATAAACCTCTCTTGAAGTACAAGACAGACATCAAAACAAAACACGTCACTGATTGCAGCCTGGAATGACAAGTGTGTAGCTCCTCAGCAGGGTGCCCTTGCTAATGTCACATCACCCAGAACAACTGCCGTGCTCCCAGATTACCCAAGTGCTCATTGCTTTGCCCTCCCATCACCTCGGTTTCCTTTCTGGAGCCAAAGACACCGACACTGAGGTGGACACGTACACAGGGCATGTGCCATGAATGGGGAATGGGCTGCGGCGGGACTCCAGTAGAGGGGGGCCCAGGTGGGAGCTGAGCTGGGGAGGTGGCAGGTCCTGCGATGAATGCGTGCCCTCCCTCCACCGTGATGTGGGCACCTCACTGCGTCTCACAGCACCACTGAACGTGAGCCCTTCCTTCCAGGCGAGTCAAAGAGAAGCTCCTCAGCCTAGCTCTGTAACAGCAGGTAAGGGACAGCAGGAAACAAGGATGCCAAACTTTCTTCATGGAAAGCTTATGGATGGATAAAATGAGTGCGCCTAAAGAGCTAAAATAATTCCAGATTTTGGTGATCAATCATTGGAGCGCTGAATCGGAGACTTACACCTAGGACTATGACCTTCTCTGGTCTAAAACTGGTGAATAAAACAGTGTTCTTCTGGTTTCACTGACTTACTTTTTATCAAGTAAAAAAATAGTGATTTTTAAAGAAAGTCTGGGTTTTACAAAGAATAGATTTGCTGTGCAATATACACTTCATTACAAACTATTTTGCGTTCAGGGTGTTGATATGTGTTTAAACATCATGGCAGCCTTTTGCCAGAAACTATAGTGAGGTCCTCTCCGGTCTCCCTTTCCTACACTGTGGCAATAAAAATTTTGTTATTTCAGGCTCGAACACTCCACCAGCCTCTGGAACTGCTGACAGAGAGGGCCTTACACATAACCCCCACCACATATGCTCCAAACCTTGGTACCTAGCACTGCTGTTTCCCACGTCTATCTATTCATCCAATGTTCCAGCTGCTTCCTGTTACAATAAACATTTCCTTCTCAGATAGTCTCAAACAGCAGGTTTTTTTGGTGTTTTTTTTTTTTTTCATTTGTTTTATTTGGCATTTTTTTGGGTGGGAGGACCAGGAGGTGAAGGAGAGGGATGCGTTATCTGCCAGATAATTTGATAGGCTTTTCAAAGTGTTATTTTTTCCTCAAAGCATTTTGCCTAAGTCTCGTAGTTTTCCAGACCTCTAGCTAAAGCAACGAGGCTTTCGGTCTAGCCCAGCTCCACCCCTTGCACATGTTGTAGCAAAGTGTAAAATTCCCCCAGAGCTACCTAAATTTAGGCAACCAGAATAAACTTACTGTTGAAACAGTGAAATGTTAGATCTTACATATATGCATGTAAGAGGTACAACTTAAAATTACTGCATCCTTAACCTGCTTGTGGTAATTTTGCTCTGTCCCATTCAAATGACAATAGTAGACAAATGATTCAGTCTTGGCCAGTGTTATTTTTAACAGGATTTATTCTATATGTTTTCTTCCAAGCAATTGTATATTGAAATGTGTGCAGACACATTGTCCTCTGGCAGTGGTTTGTTTTTTTGTTCTCTGTTTTTGCATAAACACCATATAGATGGTAATATACACATATATACACATATATACAGGGAGGGGTACTGGTGAAAATGAATCTCTTTATGAGGCTAAGTAATCTTTAGACATCTTTCACTAAAAATGTTAGAAATGTGCAGATATTTCTATATTTAGAAAGCGATTTAAAATGAAGAGATGGTTGTCTAGTGAATAGAGCATCTCCTGCAACAGTATTTATACTATGCCTGGTTTTTAGGACTGCTAGCGAGATTTAATTCACTTCAGCAAATCTGCATCAAGCCTGGGATGACACTGAGGCAAGGTCAAATAATGATGATTGCTTGTGAGAGCTCTTTTTTAGTTCTTGCTTATATTCTACTATCTTTTAAACTTGGGTGAATTTTTGTGGGTTTTTTTTTGGGGGGGGGAGGTAATAAATTGACATACAGTTGCTGCAACAAGCTACATGCAAGCATCTTTTCCTATTGAGTCTAGTATCAAGGGACAGAGCTGAGATTTATTCTAAATACAGTATTCACAAAAAGAGCTGCCCAGCCTGACAGTGCTTCAACAGCCAAAAGCCAAACCCTGCCCCTTTCTCCTTGGGTTGGTCCTATTATCTTATTACTTTACTTGGGAAAATGGAGATAGGCCGGCTCCTTAGATGATGGATTTTAAGCCTAAAACACAAGTAAAACCTTGTATCTTGTATATTTAAATCATATTTAAAATTAGTCCTTAAGCTCCTAAGCCTTTTAGATGTTTTTGACAGAGATACTCAGGAACATAATGAAAACAGATTAATTTTTACATAAACCTTACTTAAAAAAAAAAAAAAAAAGAGCAAAAATATGCTCATTGTTTTGCTTAGCCTTTTATTCCATCGTTATGGCACAAGATAGAATGTAAAGACAACATCACTGAATAAGTCTTCAACTTCATTAAAATTAAGACTAATATGTTTTATAAAATTCTTTGATATGATACACTTTCCCTTATCAAGTGATAAAATAATTTTCTGTAGAATACTGAAGTACATTGCCACCTGCTGGCCATAAACATTTTTGCAATTTAAAAACACCAGGACGTGTATAAAACATCATCATTTAACAATGCAGCATACAGTTATCGAAGAAGTACTATTGACCCAGACTTTGGCACAATATTTATAGAAACACAGCTGTGAACTTCTCCAAATGGCATATTCGTTTCTGAAATTCTGTGTGAATCCCTTCTGCTAGTATCTCTGTCTTTATTTTTCTTATTGCTTTGTCTAACTTTCTTAATGCTGAAGCTTTGTTATTTTAAAGGAAAAGCCATATTCTTTCTCAGTTGTTACACACACCAATTTATTGGGTTTAGTTTTCTAAAATTTGGATTCCAGTTTATTGTTTTAGAACAATACATAAAATCATACATTTATAAATATATATATTATATCCTGTATATATAACATTGTTTTTCCTCTAGAATGGGAGGGCAGACCATTGCACTGTATCTTTAGTTGGTTTAGGCATGGCCTTGCTCTTACTTGATTCTCTGAACTGCTTCCTACCATAATCTAAAAAAAAATATTTTTACAATCTATCTTGCATCAAATTTTAATTTTGTTTGCAAATATATTTATAAGAAAAAAAATATTTGGTATTTTCCCTCCAGCTCACTATTACCCTTATAAAATATATGGCTTTTCACGTTCCACTCTGTTTTAGTGTTTTTCAATAGGCAGTGAAATGAAGGACACCTTCCCCCCTTAACAGGTTTTTTTTTTTTTTATAAGCACAGAAACCAGCTTGTGCACTTTCTATAGAATTCCAATGCATAACACGGTAATGTAAGTGCAGTGATTTTAAAAAAAGCAGTCATGATTGATTGACATCTGTATATGAAAACATAATATATGATTATCATACAATACCCATTACAGAATATACAATCATCAAAACTGCAGATATATAAATACATTTTTAGCCACATTGAAGCAATAGTTTTATCTTATACACAGCATATGGATACAGAGTTATTAGACTAAAATTTTCATCTTGTTTTTTCTCAAAAGCTTGCTAAAAAACTGGAACATACTGTATTTGTAAATGGACTGCTTGACAGTGCTGTTAAGAAATTAAAGTGAACAAGGTTTAAAAAAATTATACGTAATGGTAGAAAACAAGCCCCCATTTTCCAATGTCACTGTTGTTTTCCTATTGAGAAGGAGGCATAGGTATGAGTGGCAGTTCTGTTGAGTTTGATCATACAAGGGTTTCTGGGAGGGCATCAGGGTTATCAGCTGATAAAAGCTCCCAAATTTGCCATCTCTCTCTTTGCCAATCATGCCAGTCTGGCTCTGAAACATTTTTACTGTTCTGACTGTGAGCTGCCGTCGAATAGATGTTACCCACTTGGGTGTGAGGGGCCGATCGCTCCTGCCTGGAGATGGCCTGCTCAGGGGCTTTGGCTGCTGGTCCTCCAGCTGCTCTGGTCCCTGAACCTTTTTCATGTCGTTGAAGTCTCCACAAAGAGTGCAACGTTGAAGAAACGCTTGATCGCTGTGACAATACAGAGCTTGTTTTTGCTGGGCCAGGGTACGGGGGTGGTGGCCTCTCTTTCCTGTAGGAGGGCTTGGCCATGCTCTGCGAGCAACCCACGTGTGAGTCTTGCTCAGTGAGGTCCTCCACACTGCTTAAAGTCAAGTGCCGCTCCGACTTTGAATGTGACTGGTCCAAACTCCTACTGCCAACTTCGATATGTGGGTTACTGCACACCCGAGACACTGCGGGATGGAGCTGACACTCGGGAATGGCAGCAGTTGTCTGACTCCTTCGCATGACTTGTCTGCCGTTGTCCAATTCAGAGGAGCTGCCCTGCCATCGAGGAGAATATATGGATAGGTTCCCCTGGGAAAGAGAGCACAGTCCAGGTCGCAGCAAGCTACTTTCATAAATGTTTCCGTAAGAACCTGAGGGTCAGAGTAAGAAAGACAACGTCAGTCTGCATGGTCATTTACATGACATTTTACAAGTTACTGCTTTTTCCCTGCATCATACCACAGAGCAGAGATGGAGGCTTTTATCATCAGGCTACACAATTCAAGGTTTATCAGCCTCCCCACTGTCTGAAGCTGGTGTCGTGGAGCAACAGCCTTGCATTTGTCAGGCTACCAGACTGAGGATGGAGCCAGGCTCTTTTCAGTGGTGCCCAGTGCCAGGATGAGAGGCAACGGGCACAAACTGGAACACAGGAGGCTCCATCTGAACATCAGGAAGCACTTCTTTGCTGTGCGGGTGACTGAGCACTGGCACAGGCTGCCCAGAGAGGTTGTGGAGTCTCCCTCCTTGGAGATCTTCAGAACCTGCCTGGACATGGTCCTGGACAGCCTGCTGTGGGTGTCCCTGCTTGAGCAGGGGTGTTGGACCAGATGAGCTCCAGAAGTCCCTTCCAACTTCAACGTTCTGTGATTGTGTGTACCTCTAATGTTTCTGATCTGAATCATGTCTATTGTATTACTGGGTGACTCAAGTACTCTGCTTCTAACACAAAACCTTACAGCACTCAGCATCTTTCAAATGCATGAAAAGCAGGGGGTGTTTCAGTCTCACAGTTCCTCTGTGAGTGCAGACAGGAGGAAAAAGCAAAGGCAGAATGGGTCAGTGACGTGTCAAGACCATGCCGGTCACCAGCAGGGCCAGAGTCCAGGGCTTCCAGCCTCACAGGCTGTGCTTATGCCACTACTGCTGCTACTTTCAAGTCCCCAAAAGGCGTCCACCTTCTAGATAGTTTTAGAACTATATAAAATGTTTTTTTGAAGTAATTTGAAAACGACTTTTTAATTATCTTCTAAAAGTTTGAAATGCTGTCAGCTTTGTAAAATCACTGCGCTTCTCTGTAGTTTATTGAACAACAACCCTCTAAAAGTCCAAGATCTTGTCAGTGGCTTATGTACACATTTAACCCTCCGCAGTGTGAGTTCTCCTACTCATTTCACTGTGATTTCTCAAAACTTGGAAAGTGTTTATGCCTTTGCTAGCTTTGGGCTTAAAACTTCTAAGAAATATCTGACCTGTAATTCCTGTATCTTTGCAGCCACTTTTCAGTGTTGAATGCCAGGTGCCCCAGATATCAAAATGATCTTCTGAAACATCTAAATAGGAAGAAGAGCAGGAAGATGATGATGAATCAATCCTTTTAAAGCCATTATTTAGAAACACATAAATGGAACAGTAAGTTGAATTGACATAAAACTTTATGTAAAATATCAGAGTTGTCAACATACACCAGCATCTGGCCTACTGTGCACCTAGCACAAATAGGCCAAATGTGTTGTTTGCAGTTACTTCTTGCTTCAGGCTCAGATTCTGTAATGAATTTAGTGAATTCTGTATGGGCAGGACACCTGAGCTTGCCAAGAAGAGTGTAATTTTCCTTGTCTTCTGCCTTCATAAAGTCACAGAATCACAGAATGGTTTGGGTTGGAAGGGACCCTTAAGGGTCATCTAGTTCCAACCCCCTGCCCTGGGCAGGGACACCTTCCACTAGATCAGGTTGCCCAAAGCCCCATCCAACCCAGCCTTGAACACTTCCAGGGATGGGGCATCCACAGCTTCTCTGGGCAACCAGTTCTAGTGCCTCACCACCCTCATAGTAAAGAATTTCTTCCTGATATCCAATCTAAATCTACTTTATTCTAGTTTAAAACCATTGCCCCTTGTCCTGTCCGTACACTCCCTGATAAAGAGTCCCTCCCCGGCTTTCATGTAGGCCCCCCTTAGGTACTGGAAGGCCGCTTGCTATAAGGTCTCCCCAAAGCCTTCCCTTCTCCAGGCTGAACATCCCCAGCTCTCTCAGCCTCTCTTCACAGGAGAGGTGCTCCAGCCCTCTGATCATCCTCATGGCTCTCCTCTGGACCTGCTCCAACAGGTCCATGTCCCTCTTATGCTGGGGGTCCCAGAACTGAACATGGTACTCCAGGTAGGGTCTCACAAGAGTGGAGCAGAGGGGGAAAATCACCTCCCTCAACCTGCTGGCCACATTTCTTTTGATGCGGCCCAGGATATGGTTGGCTTTCTGTGCTGCAAGCGCACACTGCTGGCTCATGTTGAGTTTCTCATGAACCAGCACCCCCAAGTTCTTCTCTTCAGGGCTGCTCTCTGCCCAGTCTGTATTTGTGTCAGTGGGAGAACTTGCACAAGAACAGGAGGATTTGGTCAAGAAAAGTTAGTTCATGTGTTTTTTAAGGCAAAGCTCCCTCAAGCAGCCCCAGCAGTCACTATAAGGCATTGTCTAGCATCTTGCAGCTTGGTTCTTAGAAGGAAGTGCTGTCACATAACAGAGATTTAATCAAATGCACACATCAGGCATTGTGCTGGATTCTAACCATTTTTTGCTATTTTCTGATTCCATCTGGCAGTAAAGAAATTTCCTAATTTGCCATGGTCTACTGTCATTGTGATGCATATTTAAGTCCAAAAGATGTTTAATATGATCAAACTTAACATCATTTCCTGTTCATAACTTGCTAGAAACCTAACGATATTTTGAAACCTATTCAGAGATTTAGATGCTGAATGCAGAAGATAAATGCCCAGTGGCATTTATAAAGCATACAATTGAGTTAATAGTCTAAATCCAATTAATTCCAAAGGGAATTAAGTGCCTAAGCACTACCTCTGAAATCAAATGGTTTTGAAAATACCACCAAACAGTTATCCGCACCCCTAAGCACTGAAATTCCTTAAAGTTTGGCTCACTACACACGTATTTCATGAAAGTAATTATTAATATTTTTTGACATTTTTAAATGAAAATCATCTGGAAGTGCTGGTGAGCTATCAGCTTTAACAACAGTTCTTTACAGAAGAAATCATTCAGGTGTGCACTCCCTAGACAGGTATGGAAATTATGGATCCCTACACTAGTATTGCTAGGTGTGTTATTGGTAACAGATGTAAAGCTGTGCAGCTCAGCTGCATTCTCCACTGCAATGAAGTTGAGGTCATTCTTTTCAACTGAAGAAAATTTATAGCTTGATGTCTTAAACTCAAGATTTTTCCAAAGTCTGGAGCATAACCTTGTAGGTATTACAGTCCTGCCAAGCAGGACTAGAAATAACAGTCTTTACCATGCTGTCACAGAAAGGCTGAAAAGCAGGACATATAGAATTCTATTTTCTTAAATAATAGCTCCAAGTTTTGACAAACATCACACTAAGAGCATCCCTGACAGCTGGCTGAGCTAAAGAGGACTGAGCACAGACACTTAAGCTCAACACAAAACAAAGGCTATTAGCCAGTCATTTCTTGTGAGGTATTTACACTACAAGAACCTCAAGCCCTGACAGCTGATAATACAGAGCAGACACTTTTCAGTTACTTCAGAAACTCACTCTGGTCACTTAGAAAGAGGAACACGAGCAGGATATACCTTTTCCAGCCTGTGATGCAGAAGAATTCTCCTTTGTCTTAGGCTGCAAATGACCAACCAGGCTGCACTGTTCAGGTACCCTGCACAGCTTATCCGGACTGCAGGCAACTTCTTCTTGCATTGCCATTAGTGAGCGTTCAGAAAGTACCGGGGAGTTGTTGTCGTAAGGTGAGACATCTCCACTTGAAGCTTTGTTGGAGTCTGTGGAAGAGTGTCTTTCTCCTGTGGAGTAGGAACTTTCTGACCGCAGCATCTCAGGGCTTCTGGGAAATTTTATTAAACAAACTACTGTTAATGAAAAATGCTTTACGTTCACAGCTACAGGTGCAGTTTGACATCATACAAATAAAACTAAATGTAAAAATATGAACACAGCTGCTGAAATGAAAACACTTCAGAAGCAGTATAGAGGTGAATTTTCCATGAGTAAAACTTCTGCTATGAAGTGGCCAGCAGAGGCCACTAAAAATCAAAAGATGTTGCTATCGAGAAAGAAAACAACAAAAACCACACAACTGTACAGTTCACCACAGGAAATTAAACAGTGAATCAATTCCTTATGTTACCTTGACAATTCTGCTTGTTGCAACAATAAATCCAAGGGCATGATAGGGAAGATTAGTTTCATGATAAGCAGTATGCTAAAATCACTTCTTCCATTCTAAAGTAATACACAGTCAGTGAAAGCAAATACCTAGCTCATTTCTCACACTGTGAGAAGGATCCTCTTCTAGAGACATCAGAAGGTAAATACTCTACAGAGGACTACCGGATATATCTATCGTATTTCTGATGGGGGCAGCAAACAACTGGCTCTGGCAATAACTTCTAGAATATCTTTTACCATTNCCCCCCCCCCCCCCCAAAGTACATCTCAGGCTCAGAGAGAAACCTCTCTTTTTTAAAGTGTGCTGGGAACATTGAGGGAGATTTCTCAAACTATTACTGTTTACTACGTAGATAGAGGCAATCTGTGAGCCGTGGAACCTCCCAAAGCATATATAGAAATACTCTGTAAACAAGCATACTTTTTTTCTGTTGGATGTCCCTCATTTATATTTTTATTACTTATTTTTTCATTTCTCTGAACCTTGATCTTTGTTTCTTAGATGCTTATCTTTTGCTTGCTGTTCCCTTGAGTAAAACACTTTTTATCCGTGACCTCACATTAATATCTGCTCTAATTGCATGTGTTATGACAGAGCGTCTTTCTCGTAACATACACTGAAAATGGCCAGCCCTTCTCAGAGTCAAATTCAAAGATAGCTTGAACTGAGTGAGCAGCCAAAGCACATTATTTGTTCTGGAACAATAATACTCCTTCCAGACAAATGAAGTAAAACTGAAGAAGGAAAATAAAGAAAACACACAGTGGTAAGACAGGCTAGCAACAGCAGACTGAAGATTAATACACAAATACCAACAAAATACCACTTTCAAGCTATTTTTTTTCACACGTTGATTTACAAGTACCGTGTCCCAAAACATAAAATATATACACTCAACATCATGATTATTACGTTTTTCGATATTCCCTTTTTTTTTTTCAGTGTAAAAAGGAAAAAAAAGAGTGTTGGGATTGACCTAATAATGTTTTCTCCTAGTTATCTCCCAGCACGAAAACCACCACTGAACTGATCCTGAACCTTAAGTGGGGCCAACTCATAAAATCAGAGCTGCCTTTTGGCTAAGTAGCACTGTCCCAGGCTTCCCAGTGTGGTTGGTATGGTAATGTTGGGGAGTCATTAAAAATAATTGTAAATCATGCCTCAGCTACATAACTTCCCATTGCAGCTTCCCAGCTGAAGATGAGCACAGAGTGAATTAATCTACAGCCACATACTGAGAATTATTGGCTTTTAAGTATGTAAAACGCTATCATAAACTAGCCTCCTTCCTTCTTTTTCTCTTTTTTTCTGTCCCTTATTCCTCTCTCTCTCTCCTCTGTTAAGTTCTAAAAAAAAAAACAAAAAACTTGTGCAGTGAGTGTGAGTTTAACTGAGATGCATTTAAGCAATGTCTTGGGGAATTTTAAGAGAGTCAGAAAGACCTGAGAGAAAAAGGGAGAAGTGTTGGTATCTGTACATTTCCTGTGACCAAATGCCTTTCTCTTGAGCTTTCTAGACTGAGCATCATCTAAAACTCATCCTGTTACTATACAGACATACCTAACACTAACACTGACACCAATGAGGCTTATCACATGTAAATCTTTACAGGACCAAAACTTAACTATGTTGCACAGGGCAAAGAAGGAGGTATAGCACCACTTAGCCATGGCAAGGTAACACAAGGAAGGAAGGGAAAGGGAAATGCAAATGAAAGAATGTGGGAACAAAAACTTGAGCTTTGTGAAACACTGATTTAATGTCTTACCTTGAATGATCTCTTATAGTCTATCTCGTCTCAAGACAGAGCTCCTGATAAAAATTTACTTAAATGGAAACTGTCAAGTCTTTGGAAAGGTCCAAACATTCAAGTTTCTGACCTCATTTACAATTTCTGCTAGTAAACCCATGCAATTATTTATACCAAATATCATTTTCAAATTTGTTCAGAAAAAAAGTTTTAAAAATGAAAGAAAATGCCTGTAGACTCTGCTAATCTTACTATAAGAAACCATCAAAATGGATTGAATACTTTAAAGCTGGAAATTGATCTCATGTATTTGCTTTACATCCATAGCTTTAAGATGCTATTTAAGAACAAAAAAATTTGGGTTGCATCTTTCCAAATACAGAATGAATTCCCGCACATTCCTTAAAAGAAAAATTTTGCATCTCACTGGTTTACAGTTTGAGCTCATTAGCAAATAGATGTTTACTAAAATTCAGAATTCATCTTCTGGATAGTTGTGAGATTGTCTACCCATACACTGGGGATACACACTCACATATACGCAGCCTATGAATAAGCCCAGTTTATGAGCCCCACAAAGAATAATAGGAGATTATGTATTACTAAATGTGAGAAATAAGAAAGCAAGTAAAATATTTTCTGCAGGTTTTGAGCTACATTAAAGAAAAGATTTAGGAAGTGGTTAAGTGCACGCATCTGACTGAAAGGTTTGAAAGCTGCAGAAGGAAGCTATGCCACACTTGTTCAAAAATATTATTTCAGGCTCCAAAACAAAAATCAGCTATACTGTGAAGGAGTCTTGAGTTTTCCTTTTTAACTGGCATTCTTCTGAATTTATGTTATCCACCAGAGTCTAGCATGGGTGACTTGCATAAATTTTAATAAAAATAATTACTTCTACTGAGGATATTCCTACTTTTCCACTGGCATCAAGGTCATCAAAACAGGAAATCCCATTTTGGTTTCGGCAGAAATCCTTTTCTGCTATACCTTAAAGCTTCTGAGAGGAAAAACTATTATGTCTTACAAGACGCAAATCACACAGAGTGTGGTGGCTTGGCAGTGTTAAGTAGCAACTTCCACATATATTTGAGGTGCCACCAACAAAACAGATTATTGCAGGATTATGATGTGGTTGCTGCTGTAAACAGGGTAGAGGACTTGATGATTCAGGGAGACTCTGCAGCTCTGTGTTTAAACATACTGTATGGCCTATTGTATGGCCTCATCTTGAATGCCACAGGTTAGGGCGGATTAAAACCCATCACTGTCATCCAAAAGCACCTGAAAATTCTATAAATTTAAAACACGTTTACTCTAGAATTACTCTAAAACACATTTAATCTATCTACTAACCATAATAAGCAATAAATAGTCATAAGAAACACATTTTATTTTTGCGTTAGTTTAGAGATGCTTCATCTTACAGCTGGAAACTGCAAATTCCATTGTCATCAAGCCAACATACAAAAAAGCTGGGAAAGTCACCCACAAAAGCAGACTTCATAATTGCTGCAACCGGTAATTACTGCTTTACCATGACCAACTTCCACAAACTCCCCGACACACCATTCATGATGCTCAACTCTTAAGAGAACTGAAATAGGAGGAACATCTGATTTGTTCTCCTCTGAGGAGGAAAAGAGATTCTGTTTTCTGTTAGATTAGAGCTAAGAAAGCATTTGCAATGACATTAAAAGCAGAGATGTGAGGGCAATTGCAGAAGCAGGACCTTCAGAACAAGTAATATAACATTAAAGTATTGAAGTTGATTCCACACGCTATGTTATGCAGCCAACTAGCTTTTCTGATGAAGATTTTCTCAAGAATATGTGAAGTTTTCTGTTCCGTGGATCCAAATTTGGAACGTGATCTTTAATACATAAATCAAGAAAATTCCAGGAGCTGTATGGACGTATTTTGGAGGCTCATTGTTATGGAATCAAGACAAATATCTCCTTGTTTTCTGCTGCCTCACACTTCTTACAGGAAAAATAACCAACAAATATATATCCTCAAAATTGATATTTTGTCCTGAAAAAGATTCATCTCTTAAGAGCATCACACTCCTAGCAATAACACTAAGCAACATTTCCTCTAATTGTCTGAAATATCTTAACCAAGAAGTTGCAATCACAGTGAAAGCATATTTCATTAACATTAAGAATAAATCACATGATACCAGAGTAGAAGATAAATGAGACAGAGTAAGTTTTTCCTATCTCAGTGATAGTTCACCTGCCCGTTACTGAAAACACAATAAATTGGTGCTAGTGTACCATAATGTTCCTATTTCGTTTAGTAACCTTTTCTTACAAAAACCCTTTTGTCAGTTGTGACTAGCTTTGCACTGAAGATCTATTTCCTCCTGTAGGTGTGCATGTTGGCTGAAAAGTAAGGAAGCTCATGGAAAGGTCAATTAACTTAAAGGAAACAGGATCTAACAATAATCTGTTACATCCACAATGATTTGCAACTTAAATTTTTGCTCAATTAGTATGTGAATCCACAGGTGAGACACAATTTTATGTCCTTCTACTACACAGATGGTGAAATCCACCATGAAGGTTTTTATTGGCTTATTTTACAAATAATATGATCATTTCAAACTGAGGACTTACAGAAAGAAGTCTCTACAGAGTACAATATTATTACCATATGTCACGTGATTTGCAGTGTCTCCCCCAGCTGTGGTTTTAGCCCATGGCAAATGTGAAACAAGTGTAAAAGACAGCTAAGGTCACTAATTATCCGGTATTTATTGTGAGCTAAATATATACATGGTTAGTTGCTGTCAGTCAGACAAACTAACTGAAATTATTTCTTAACTCTAGTACACTAAGGAAACACACACAGACAATTACCACAGATCAGATGATATGTGATAATTTGCTACTGCATGTTATGTATTCATGTGGCTAAACTGATAAACTAATAACATCCTTTACAACACATGATATATTCTGCATGTAATTTTTTTTTCTTTTTTAATTAAAAAAGAAGCGTTTTTCCCCCATGTGTTAATTGTATTATTTCTTTCATACCTCTTCCTTTAAAGCCAGGCACACTATTACATTACCTCCAACAGTACAATGCTCAGAGGGAGAGAAAAAAAATCATAGCTAACTGACTGTACAAATTTAATTTTAATTATATTCTGAATGTACTAGGCACTTTCCACACACACACAGGAAGACAAAGCCCAATCTGCCCAGAGAGCTTAGATACTAGGAAACCTCTTAAAAATTACTTAAAGCAAGCTGGTCAAATTTTGTAATTTTAGGATCTGGCATTTGGGATTCACTAGAATAAAGGCAATGAATGTGTGTCCCATAAGAAAGCCAGGAGTCCTGTTAAACCAAATGCACAAAGTCAGAGCGTTAAGGCACACGTGTAGGCATACATAAACCATACATGAGGCTGGAATATGTTATGCATCATAACTGCAATAGTGACCGGTGTGATTTTTTTTCTCTTCATATGTTTCACAAAGCATACGATTAAATAATATCCAAAGAGTCTCCGTAAGTCTGCTGTTGCAGCAGCTGACTTGTGTACAATGCCCTACCTAGGTCACAAGTGTATACAATAAGAAAAGAATAACAAACTGGTCAAACAGCTAGCCGTGATTGTGTTAAGGCACTCTAGGGTGTGTTTCAAGGATACCAGAATACATGCCTCCTCTTACTGAAGATTACAACAAACCCAAGAAATGAACCAGCTGATCACTAGACTACATCCTGTCAATTAACAGTGCACTGAATATTTTTATGTACATGTCATTCTGTTCTCTGCAGCAGAATGCAACCTTTTCTTTGAATCTGGAAACAAGATTTGTCTTTAGAAAACACTGTACAAGAGTCATAATTTCTTTGGCAGAGTCTGTTTAATGGGGAGGATATTTCTACTCCACTGTAGGCAGTGTATAAGAGCTGCGGAAAACTACAACCTTTTGAACGCTTCCAGTGGGAGATAGAAATTCCCAGCAGAAACAGGGATGATGAAAAAACAGATTACTCACGATGACTGGGAAGCCTTCCTCCTCAACAAATAGTCCACAACATCTGGGTCAGTCTCTAACAGGCTAATAAGCACTTCATTCTGTAGGTCAGGGGAAACCTACGAAGGCAACAAAAAATACTTAATTGGAGATGAACATTCTTTCATATACATTCATTTTTGTACTATGCTTAATCTAAAAGATCAAGTACAATTACATATACCTAGAGTATATAAAACATTCAGACGCTTCCACTTGAAAGAGACATTTCCTGTAACAAATGCAGGACTAGAGATCACTTTGTACAGAGTCAGATGCTGATTACTGTTGAATATCCTATTGGTATCCACTTGGGTATTATATCTGATAACAACAGTGGGATTGCTCATGTATTGCAGTCTCAAAAGCTCCAGTTCAAGGTCCTCATCTTACATCTCCATTCAAAGATCTAGGGACATTTATAAATTTTCATTCCAAGCAACTGTACTTCTCTTGTTTTAGAAACAACGTGAAATGTAATTACACAGGAAGGAGAACGTTTCTTCATATATTCCATGGCATTTGACTTATCTGTGTCCCTCTCATACGGAAATTTCATGGTGACTGTTCTATCTCTGAAGTTATTCCATTGCTTTATTTCAGTGTCAGCTGCTAAAGGTCAACATTTTTCTAACTTAAGCCTTATAAATACATAATGTTCAGATATCCATACGGCCAAATCCTGGGGTCTAGAAGCATTTAAATTCTGTATAGGGCCTATCAGAACTTGAGCAGTTTGTGCATTTTCATTCCATTGATCAATCTTCAGTGACTCTTATGGCACAGGAAAATGAGAGTTTCTAGCCCTCTTATGCCGTCCTACTGCAGTTACACATAGAGACCATCATAGCTATTCTGTACTCAGGAAATGCATTTACAGTACGGATAGTCATAATGAATCTGCCTGTCTGAGATAACTTTGCTTAAATTACAAAGTTCATCTGTCCACAACTCAGGTTAACAAGTAGGTCCTGATGGATCTCTAGCCACTCTGGACTTTGAATAGTGGCAACACACTCAGCCAGTAGTTCTGCCATCTTCCTTTGGAGTTTGGCTTTCTGATTTGCCAACTCTCTCCAGTGCACTTTATATGGAGATAAACCTTCAAAACACTTGAAATCTTCAGCTGTTGCAGGATACAGCATCTTGTGGTCAGGTGGCAGGAATGGCACTCCAAAATCTGCCCAAGTAAACTTTGTGCTTCCAGTTGCATTTTACAGTGCAACTAATCAATCCTTAAGTGAGTTTGTCCACATCGCAGTAGAACATTCAGCTCACCCGTCACAACACTGAAGCAGATGAAACCATCTGAGAAACCTGAGCTAACAGCCTAGGTTCATTCGTGATGGATAGAGCGGGAGGCAAGACAATCTCAGCAAGGGGTCATCAACTGTGCAATCTGCTTCTGGGTGCAATGTGTCAGAGTCTATATCTTCTGACCTTCAGGTCACACTGCACGGGCCATTTATTCTCCCCGACATTTACTGGGAAATAGGAATAGATTTACTAATAGATTCCTCATGAGAATGCCTCAGTTTGGGAGGTATTTAGGGAGTCAAGTTACAGAAAAGGCACATGACTTTGAAAAAGGAAATAATTTGAAAATCAATGAAGATATGCATCATTTACTTCAGATTGATCCAAAATGTCTATGAAAAATTTGTGTGATTATGACTTTATTTCTTTTAAAAAATTATGTTTGACCTCTAAGCTGGAAAAACTTCTTACTGATGGGCATTGGTATACCAGTCTTCAAATAAATTATCTTCTTTTTATATGAATATGTTTTTGGAAACCTGGTGCCCTGTGACTTGTCTGTTCAGACAGTCTTTCTATACAGCAGAATTCACTCCAGGTAAAATCTAAGGGTAAAGCAGAATTCATGTCTTTCTGTATGTAACTTACTATTCACCTCAGTGTCAAGTTGCTACACACGTAAGAATTTACTGAGAGGGCTTTGTCAGAAGAGTAGAAATGTATTTTCCATTACTTAAAAGCAGTCTTTCATTCCACAAATATAAATCTGAAAAAAGTTCCAACACAGTGAAAGAATCTGCAAAACCCAAACGTAACAGCTACATCAAGTTATAGGACTTTTATCTCAGTGAATGGGGGTATACTAATCTATGATCCTTCAACTGGATTTGTACTGATGGTCTCCTTTGCTAGCTGCTTGGTTTCAGGTTTCCTCCTGTGAAGCAATTTACATCAGCTAGGTTAACTAATTTGCAAGTGTAGAAATGGTATGCATGTAAATATCCAATTAAATTTATAGAGAATTACTATATGGATATCTCAGGAAGATGTCACAGAGCAGCAATAATTATTGAAATAATTGCTTAACTGGCAATGATGGCTGAGTAGATGGATGAGAACTTGAAATTCAGGGACAGAAGGGTAAGGACACTCGGGAAACCAAGGCACGGCTGAAATAACAGCTTTTGCATCTGTTGATCACATACCAGGACTGATCAGCGGGCTCAGGGGCTGTCAGAACTCCTGCAGAGTAGGAGACATTCCGAGGTTTTAGGTCTGGGTATCACAGCTACTGGGGCACAGAAGGGTGGAGGGACCCTTATGCTTTGTGCTGTCCCTGGCTACTGCCGTGGCACAGAGAGGCCATGTGACTGCCTCCTCAGTGGGGAGTCCATAGCAGCCTCTAACAGTAAAAATACTTCAGATACTAGGTAACGCTTCTTTGCAGCAGGGATGGATTTGGGTGCCGGGCCAATATCATGACTGAGCTGCTAAATGCATAACCTCTCTTCTTCATCCTCCATGCCAAGCCAAAGCCAATGAGGCAAAATATGGTTGAATTCAGCCTCCTCGCATCCAGCTGCTGGGTGTTGTTCAGAGACCAGCAAAAAGCAGTCCCTTGTACATTCCCACAACACGTGTTTATGCATCCCTGAGACTCAATGAAATTGATAGGAATTGGATATTAAAGTCCTTAACATCAATGAAGCAAGGTCAACATCATCTACGCTAAATCCACATGTTTGCATATTACTGATGTTAATGGTAATTGCTTGAAAGGATTTTAGAAATAAAAACAGACCCCAATAACCCTGGGTTGTTCTGAAAAACAGAACTTTCCTGACCCACCAATAAGTCAGAATCATTCAGATATTGTGGTCTGAGCTACATAACACATGCTAGTTTCCTACATTTTATTTCACAAATGTTGCTCTAGTTTCAATGCTGAAGCCAATCAGAGTTTTATAACTTTCCCATATACAAAAGTAATAGGAAAAAAAATAATAAAGCACAAAAACACCTTGGCATCAATACACTACATGTTATAGCTGTAGCTGGATCCTCAAGTCCAGATGTTTCTTTTTTTTTTTAAGTAGCACAAATGTCAAATATAAACAACACTCCTGGTTTGGCTCCACTCCTTTGGGTTTGGAAAATGAATTGCGTGCTGCCTGATTTCAAATGATCAGAGTTTTAGTACAATGTAATGTACAAGTCTTTTCCTTTCGAAGCATCAATTACCAAAAGATGTACTGGGCTAATTATCTTCAGAATACAAAAAGTCTCTCTGTGCTGCCTAAGAGAACATGAAAAAGTTGAAAGCAAACCCTGGTAAAAGCTTTATAAAACAGTTGGTAAAAGCTTTATAAAACAGTAACTATGAGCAATTTGACACAATTCTACAAATCAAATATCATATGCGAGTCTAGACATTACTCCAGAAAACAGGCAGAACTTGCCATGTTATTTGTTAAACTATGAAAATGGGAAGAGTAAAAGCACCCAGAGATGCTCATCTGTTAGGCATTTCTAAAAATTTCACATCAATGTTTTTCAGCTTTCAGGAGAGCATCTGAGACAGGTTTGCCTCTCTTTCACATGCAGCTAGGCTTTTACTTTGAAATCGGATTTTAATCTCCCTACACAATCTGAAAAGCTGCTCTAGAAAACAAAAGACAACTTCTCTTTTTTTCCAGACTGCATTTAACCTTCAGCTGAAAATGCAAGCATTGAAGAGGTAAAGGAATAAATCTGTCAAAATGAAAGGAGACCATATGTAGGTTAGTCTAATCGTAAGCCCCACCCTTTCCACACTGAAAGTCTGAACACATGCCTGAAGTAGGATGTGCTAAGATGCGGCTGTGCTGTAAAGTGTTCTGAAAGAGAACTAACAGTGAGAATACTTCAAGTATTGCAAGTATTCTTATTCAAGTATTGAATAAGAAACTTGTTAGTGCCATCCATGCTCTGGGCCAGCAGAAATTCTCACAAGAGCGCAATTCTGTCACTTTCTTTTTGTGCTGTGAAATGAAAATTAGTACCTAAAGTTTCCCCAAACTGTGAAAAGCGTTAAAAAAAAAAAAAAAAAAGATTGCTGAGTGTCTCACTGGAACAAGAATAAAAATAAAGCACAGGATGCAATGAAAGGCAATACAGTGTGAAGGAAAAGACAGAAAAACCACAATGAAGTTCATCTCAGGGTAAGACCAATAGAGCTCGTGATTGCTTTCTCATGCTTTTATCCCTGTTGAAATCTAGTAGACACCCTCCCCTTACAGTACTGTGTGTCCATCACTCCCACATTCCAGTCTTGTCCATCTTCTCCCACCAATGCTGTATCCAGCACCCAGCTTTGCTGAAGCACTAAAGAGGTCTCCAGAGTATTCCTCCTCCTGCTTTGGGAACTGATCTCCTTAGTATATACAGTGTTGCTTAGTTTTAAGACACAACAAACAAAGTTATTTTCACCTTTTCAAGTCTTCTGTTTTTGTTAGGACATTTATGTCTACCAAAATGAAGACAGGATTGTGCCCACCACTACGTCTGATTGGCTTCTCCTACCCCAGAGCAGGGCTCTCTGCCTCAGGCACAAATCATGCAAAACTGACCTCTGATTTCATAGACAGAAAGAGAAAAAGGTAAGGCCAGAGAATGAACTGACCAGGTAACTGCTAGGCTTGATCAATGTGCCTTAACTAAGCTGCATCTTCAGGAGGCAACAGTATGTAGAACTTCTTTGGTCAAAACATGTCCAAGACCATGGTCATCATACCTTCTATGAAGAATCTTCTTGCTTTAGCAAGAGAACAGAGGAGTACTCAGGAATAACATACATTTATGCGTTACTCCTCTTATCCAACTGACAAAGAAAGCTTTGTCCTTCCTCCCTATGTGACCAGCAAGACAGTCTTTGACAGGGGGAAGTTGATCCTTACATTGACCAAGGACCTCTTATCCCTGCAGAAAAATTAGCTCCCTGACTTCTAAACCTGGGAGGTAAAAGGCCATTTTCAGTATTGTCTTCAAAACTAATGAGCAATGATGGTGCATTGTTTAGTATACAATTCAATAACCAACTCCATCATTTCACCTCCACAGACAGAGAAATCTTCTAAGTAAGATACTCTTACATACATAGAAACCATTCCTGGCAAGATATACGTACACATTTTCAATATTATTGCTTCCTGCAAAGCATTTGCTTTGACAGAAGACTACTTTATTTACTAATACTAGTCAAGTTTAATTTAATGCGGTTTCCACAGTTTATTTCATCCTTGTTTATTTTAATACCAACCAGGTATTTCGTCATTTAAATTAAAAATGCCTAGAGGTAACAAAGAAACATCAACCTACCATAAAAAGGGCTTCATAGTTTTCAATCATTTTTTGTACAACAGCTATGATAGCAGTACTTTCTTCAGCTCGAGCTGAACTCTGAACTGTGAATTCTTTGTCTGTAGATTTCTGTTTGTGCAACAGGTTAGGGCCAAAGATGGTAGCCAGGTTAAGTGATGTCATTTTGTTCCCGGTAATCTAGAAAACAGAATATAAATAAGGTGGGGTCTCCCGGGGTCTAATGTATCCAGAGATGTATGTATACACACACACACTCAAAACATTTGACAGATGGTTCATTCATCAAAACCAAAAAAGAGTGCTAGTCAAAAATGTAACCATTTTCAGAAATATTGAAACACTTTGTTTGGACATCTCTGCAACAAGCACCGTGGATTTTCTGGATAGATTTTCAAATGGATTGGAGGAGAAGGTGAAAGTGCTGCCTGCCCTTAATTCCCTGGAAGCTCGGCAGTGGCATACTTCATCTGAACGCAGGGAAACCTCCTCCTAGTTCACCTCCTCACCATATTACTGTCTGTTAAGACCAAATATTGCAAACTGTTAGCTTTTTCAAGTAGTGCTCATGATATGAAACAGATACAGTGAAAAAAAAGCACACTTTTCCAAGTTTAAACAGTTAAACAGTTTGGATACTCGAGGACCATGCTCATTATTTTTATTATCATTTTCCTGTTTTTTTGCTTCTTTCCTAGAACATGCTGAATGTTTACTTTTTTTTTTTTTTAACTTTTGTTGTTGTTGTTGTTTGTCTTTGGTTTTTACTTTCTTCTGCATCTGCAATTCTGTGCTCCAAGAAGCAATAGTAACCTGATTTTGGAGAAAGTAGAAGGCTAGGAACAAATACTAGACTAGACAGAAATTATCTGAAAAATACGTCATATAGGTTATTAAATCAAAATTTTCATTGTCCAATTTGAGAGTAGATTATTTTTTTCCCATTCTATTCTTTTAACAGAGCAAAAAGCAGGGGTCATGTGCTTCCTCTCTGTGTATCCACCTGGTTGCTATTCTGGGAATGCAGAAGATGATGCCAACAGTTTGACTATATATGACTGCAAGTGAATTTCAGCAGTTGAACCAGTATCTCTTGCAGGCTTTTTTAAAGAACAAAAAATATCATACAATTTATTTTTTCATTTGTTTCAGTTATATTTGAACTAATTAATTAAAAAAAAGGACAGAATGAGGCACAAAAAGAGGCAGAAAAATAGCATTTCAAGAAATGAGTGGTACAAAATGAATCCTTTCAATGCAACATTTTAAAATTTTTTGTAGCAGGGCATTTACTGAATGTTCCAGTTGAACTTACAACTGTATACTCACTACACCTGTTTTTAAAAAATAAAATAAAAAAATCAACTAGAGCTCAACTAGATAGCACAGACCTGATAGTAAAAAGAGCATTTCCTTTTATCGGTGCGACCACTGCTTAATCTCAGAAAGACATCTACACCAAGTAGATGCAGGGGCAGTCGTAACAAACACGTTGGCTCTTTGTTTAGAGACTCACCCCAGCATGACTGTGCTTAAACACTCCCTTATTGCAGACCACCATGCTCCCAGCTGTTTTTTGGGTGACCTGTTTTTTAAATACTGTCAGAGTACTGAGCCACCAAGGATGCGCAGGCACGTGGTGCCTTGAGAGAGCCAGAGGCAGCCTCTGGCTCTGCCTGGATCTGCACGTGCAGGCTGTCTGTACAAACAGTGAGTTTTTTCTTAAGGGCAGCCTCGGGGCATCCTTTAAAAAATGGTGTAAACACATCCACTGAAATTAGCTGGATGAGTCACTTTAATAAAGTTAGTCATCTGTCTTCATCTTCGTGAAAGAAGGGCTTTCGAAAGAAATTGTGAAGAAGCGCCTGTGTGCCAAAGCTTGCCTGTTTTCCTTCCAATGATAGCAAATTGCTTGATAAAATACTTTCTTTTGCCCTGTATGCCTTTATTCACTTAATTATTAATGAATAGCTTAAATAATTGTGAGCAGAATACTGTATTATCTGTAAAAGATATCCAATTGCAAGTAATATTCTTGATGCTTACAATACTGCCAAGATGGCTTACATAAATTTGCCTTGCCAAAATACCTGCAGCACAGCTAATGTAGTCTTAAGGGGAATGAAAATACCTTCATTACAACTGTTTTGCCAAACCCACTCTCTTAAGCAGCATCAGCCTCTAGCCCTGCAATAAGATCCTCTTGGGTACATTCCTGAACCAACAGAGAACTCTCTGTTGGACCAAGGGGACCAAGAACTTAGCTGGCTCATATGCACAATGTTTTTAAGCAGAGTAAAATTGTTACAGGCTGCTCTTTTTAAATGGCTTCCACTATAGTGGTGTAGTTGTCTATCAGCTTATTGCTGAGGACAAAAATAATAGCATTTGAAGTGGACTTAAAACTGAAAAAGGCCTTGAAGTCACATGCAGCACATTTGAAGTTAGGACTTCAGGCAGAAATTCAGGAAAACTCTAAGTGCCTACTCTTAAATACCAACCAACTCCAAAACGTGCCCAAAGAAGTCAGCGGTTTTCCATCTGGAAGACAAAATTCTCCAGGAGTTTCAGCAGTGTCTCAGAAGTAACCTCAGAAGTAGTCTCTGCTGTAGTTCACAGCACAGCGAAGTCCCTTCCACAGAAAAACTGGTACAATTTTGTCAAGCAGTGACAGACTGTATCCGTCTCATTCAAAGATAACAGTTGCCACCTTTTGCAGAGCAGCCCACTAGTTCAAGCATTTTCCTGGTAGAAAATTGGAAGCCTGGATTTTCAGATCTTTTCTAGTATGACTGGCTCAGATGCACACATGTCATTGCTCAGAAGTACACCTAAGCCGTGGAGCTGTGGGTATTCTTGTCACTGTGGTTGGGTGCACTCCAGTTTGTCCACTGAATTTGGTCCAGAATCCAACAGTAAGGAGAACAGAAGAAGAACAGGCAAAGATGGACCCTTACTCCAACTAGTCATTAGGTCTACCAGTTACAAAGGCACTGCTGTACTTCCTGTCCTTTATTTTTTATTCTGCACTACACAAATGCACACAAGGAAGCTAAGGGAACCAAGAAGTGAACAATGTCCAAAGGTCATATAAGAAAGCAACAGCAGAGACTGAAAAGAGAATGAAAAAGCATACTCCTGAATGCCTGACACTTTTCTACAGGGGGTATTTTTTCCGTAGAATGTAATGGGATAAAACAAAGGCGGAAAAAGGACGGACAATATTAGACATTCTTAACAACAAGGTCTATTATGTTGTGTATCTCCCAAAGGAAGTGCTAGATGCTTTACTGATTAAGTCATATAAAAATTAAACTCACGCATCCCTAAGAATATAGTAAACAACTAAATGGCAAATGTGTGGGCAAGAATATGAAATCTCTCCCATCTTTCAGGGGTATGTCACCACCATGGTTATTTCACATCCTTAAAGATCTCTTTTCAGACCATTAATTAAGCAAAGTCAAAGGACACAAGTGGCCGGGACTTACCTCTTGGCCATCTTTGTCTGTGGTGTCTTCTGCGTGGCCAGCCACTGTGGAGAGGAACTGCAGCAGTCGGTGTAGGGTATCGCAGTTACAGGGAGGTAGGAGATAAATGAGAAGCTGTAAGGTGCTTAGCTGTTCATCTGGCTCTAATACTAAGAGGGGAAAAAATACATTCTAAGAAAATCACTCCAACTAACCTAAAATCAGAACAAATATACTGTTCGCAGCCCAAAGGAAGGCATAAGAATAGCTTTGTTTAATGATAATTTTCCTTGTCATGTCAGAAGAAAAAGAGAAAACTTCAAGGAAATATCAAAAGTGTAACAAATATTGTTATGGGATTTTTGCTTTGGTTGGTCAACATTTTGCTCACAGGATCATAGGCTCTTCTCTCAGCCTACGAGAGCAAAATCCATGTTGCATATTCCATGATTGTCACTGGGCACAAAAATTCTGCTTAATTTTCTACTTTCTACATTCATTTAGGTATAGCTACGGGTTAAAATGGAACCCGTTGGAAACATTCCAGTAAAGTTTATGCTTTAGCCATTTTAAATGGCTTGTCTTACAATTTCACATCTTACAGAGGGACTGGAAAACGGGAAAAGCAACTATACATGTCAAGGGCAGTTTATGTAGTCACTTCAACTACCATGACTTTAACCATCTAAAATGCAATGGTACTCAGTGACAAAGGTGGGATAAAGGCAGGATATCAGACATGAAGGCTAGAAAGAAGCTGAAGAACACATACCAAGCAGCAGCTTGAGCTTGAAGGGTCCATGTTTATTTTTTCCCAAATTTGTGAGAGACTGGACCTAGGTCTTAGCATAAGCCAACACATTTGGGACTGTTTAATATGATGGCTTTGAGGACCATTAACTACTGAGAAACCTGAACTTTTGAAGCTACGTTTTTGAAGCCAGACTGTAATTTTGATCAGTAAATAGCTATAAAAACTAAAAGCATTAATGGTGCTGAGATACCAGGAACACGAATTGCATCACATATACACCAATGTAAAAACAGGTATCAATAGATGTAAGTGAAATCTCTGTTCTAGTTCTCTAGACTATACTTATACAGTATGGAAACCAAGGAAAGACTTCAGCAAATTATACTATACAAGTATTTGGAGCAAATCAAGGCTAGAGTATTAAATGCACAGAAAACAGAACACAGTTAGTAGAGATTACAGAGTTCAAACAAGCTTTTGAAAATCAGTAAATAAAGATGTTCCAGAGCTCACAGAGAGTGTTGATGAAAGGTGTGTAAAGTTCTCTGGTGAGAAGTGGGTCAGGCATGTCACGCAGAAATTCCTTTAATAAAGCAGCAACATCATGAATGCTGTGCTCTTCGTCTAACACAACATCTATGCCTCGGTCAAACTCTTCACGTAACTGAAAAAGATCATGACACAAAACCTCAGTCACTTATTGTCCCAACACAGAAGATCTTTTAAGATGTAACTTAACCTATTTTCACTTTCCAGATTGCAGAACTGGTTTTTGGTAAGGTCAAACAAACAATTTACGTCTAATTGCTGCTTATTCCATGATAACATAACTTAAAGTTTGTCCTGGATTGTAATAAAATAAAATTCTTTCTTTCCAACTAATGTATGGCACTCTTTCATAAAAAAGTGTGCCTAAGTAAATGTAATGTTTGCAAAAGGCAGAAACCAGGGAGAATAAGGAAAACTACAAGAAAGTTTTTCTTATACCACCTTACTGCATTATCCCTAGATTTTAGGAAAGACTAAAACTGCATTTCATAACATGTATGGTTTTGTACCAAAACATTGATGATAAATAGGGCAATGTTAAAGGCCACCAAACTCACATTTCTCTTGTGAATTAAGATTGTATTTAAACATAAGTAGTAAGCAGCCAGGTTCATTGAGACTTGTTGGCACTGGTCCCCACACGTCTTGTTCCACTTTCCTAATTTAGTCATACTCACTATGTGATCATTATTAGGGAGTTAACGAACACCTAACTAATACCATTATGAGGTATTGTTGTTTTTTCCAGCTACAGTCCCCAGACAAATTTTGTGTAACTCAAAGGCATCAAATTTCTCAGAGGCAGAAGAAATCCCTCTCCCACATCCAATGTGCATTTTGAAAAGATAGAAGCCTGACTTTCTGGAGAGACTTCCCAACACCAACAGCAGAATACTTTCTTCAGGTTAAGAGCTCCATCTTTTACTCTTTTGTTCACTTTGAAAGTAGTCAAGATGGTTTAAAACTATTTTCTAGGAAAATATCGTATCTTACATGGCATGGCACAGCTCCAGCCATGCCACTCTTCAGCCTCACGGTTTGGCAGTTGCTTCACCAGCAGCGCTGCCCTCAAGGCATCCAGACTAGCATAAAGGCCTGCCCTTCCTAAGCTCAGCAGTGATGTTCTGTTCATGTAACAGTACTGTTTCTGGGCACAGACAGTACCTGGCATCCAGGGGTACCAGACCTACCACTTTGATTCAACACCAGCTCAGGAGTCTTGGTCCTGCACTCCACTGAATGTGAAAAGGCTCTAAGGTGGTCTGTAACACACACATTTGTTCTAGATTTTCCCTTCCTGCTCACCAACAAAAAAACTGCTGGCACATGCACTTATTTATTTATGTATTTATTGCAACAGACTACAGTTGAAATACAACATTTTCTAAGTGGGGGAGGAAGGTAAGCAAAACCATGCCTACTTTCTGTACAAGAAAAACTAATGAACAGCTGCGAAAGCACACCATAATTTGAGTATTGGGTTTGGCTTTCCATGGTTCAGAAAATGAATGGAATTCTAATTGAATCCAGACTTTCCCGTGTGTTCATGTTGACAGCATTTATTATTGTAACTGCAAGGGCCAAGCTGATGCTTCTGTGTTGTTTAATAAAATAAATTAGTTCACCTAATTCAATAAATTAGTCTATGTGATAGAATATATAAATACCCAAATCTCTTGGTTTCCTCAGCTTTTGAAAACAGAGTAAAAGAAAAACTTGCGAAAGTCAGTGATGTTTGAAGTAAGGTTTAGGTTACAAACAAATGATACAAGCTGTCTGCTTTCTCCCAGAGGCATGATGCAATTGCACTCATCCCTGAATAATGATAAATGTTTTGACATCAAAGCTTGTAATGCAAATGACAGGCAACTTACTTTTCAATATTTTTTCTAGTTCATTGTTGTTCTAAGAACTGTCTCTGCAGACTATGAGTGTTTTCAGCTTTGTGGTATATTAGACACACAATAACATTTACTGGTAGAGGGTAAACTACAAATCAGCAGGTTATACTGTCTTACCAGTCAGAATCAATTCAGATTAGCTATTCATGATAACTTTCAAAAGAGTCAACCATTATGTTGCGTATTTTTGCAACACAGAACTATTATTCCTGGGATCAGATGCAGCCAAGCTTACTTTTGCTCCTTTCTGTTTTTCTTTTTGGTCTTAAAGTTTCTAGGAGGGGTATTTTACTGTAACTTTTTATCCTCTCCCTAAGCATCATACAACCATTAAGCACTATTCTCTACTGCTCTAACTCAACATGTAATCCCAGCTTCTGGGAATAATAAAGCAATAGCTAGACTGTTGAAACACCCACTTCTGACCTTGTCTCTGGAACCTAACCGTACATCGTCTTCGCTTTTTCAACATTTGGCTGAAACTAGGAATTGGACGGGTCTATTCTGACCCTGAGGTTGAACAGGGGTAAAACAAAGGTGATGTTTGGGAGCAGCAGTTTGAGGGTCAAAAAGACTGTTCTGTACTTGCATATTTCCTCACACTGTAAGTTTTCTAAAAATGATTTACAGTTTGGGTTTACTTTGGGAGCTTCTGCTGTTTCTGAGATGAACAAGTAGCCAAGATTTCTTTTTCCCTACAGTGTAACCTTTGGAAAATTTCATCACGGTAGGCTATCTGGATCTCCAACTCTTTGCTACTTCTGCAGAGCAAAACACACAACGACTGTTAATCTGCTGAGATCCTGAGAAGGATTCCACCAAGTGTAAAAGATGACTGAAAATGGCCTGTTATGAGCTACCAAAAACACAGTAAAGTCACTGACAAAGCCTGAATTTCATCAGGTGAAGGACAGGGAAGAAATCACCTAATAGAAAGCAATAAGGTCATTTGTACCATACCCAATGAGGGAAAAGCATATCCACATCCACTTACCTGTCTTACTCTCTTTTTTGAACTTCCAACTCTGAATATTCCTACTGTCTGGAGACCTGCAAGTATAGCACATCATACAACTGTTTTATTGCATAATTTTCTGCTGAAAATTGCATTGAATCAAAGCAATCTGGGCTATGTGTGTACTTAGAGTAAAAACCAAAACAAAAATAAAAACTATGTATTTCTCTACAAGGTTGTATTTACCATGCTGAGACAAAATCCAGCTGTCTTGGAATAAGCAGCCATTCAATGGAGTTCTTAAGGATCTCATATCACCCACCCCACAAAATGGCATCTCTGTGACATTTCTCATCATGCCATTTTTGTAGCAAGGGACAGAGGTATGCAGACAGTGAGACACTGCTCAACGTTTGGAGGTGGCCCTTCCAGGTCTGACATCGAGGGAAATGGGCAATAAAATAACTAAATATTTGGACACTGAGCTGTGTCTTTGGATACGGGAAGCAGTTAGTGTTTGCGTTTACCCACTGGCTGTATAGTGCCTAACAATACGAAGCTGTTAGTTTCCCTCAAAGAGATGTAAGTAGGGCACTCAGGCAGCTGATGAGTGGGAAGAACTCTACTTGGGAGTTGTACACAGTTTATAGGGTAGGAACAGCTATTATGCAGAGGGAAAGCCATAAAGAAGCACTGTTGTACTTCAGGTGAAGTGCAGAATGTTTGCCTGTTATGTCATTCAGACTTTAAGCTATTTGGGAGTGGGTGTTGCCTGCTATTCCAGGAGAAATCAGTTCAAACCTTCTTCTAGCCTTGTAGATACTTCCAGAGTATCAAACAAACAATAACATGTGGTTGATAAATGGACATATATTGTCAAGTAACAGCAACTGAAAAATTTGAGAGTAAATGTCACCTTAGAAGTGCCATGGTCTTTAGCAATGAGAATGTGAGTGGAAATCTCAGAGGCTTGAACAGCTGTGTATATAGCATCATTTTATACAGTTAGACATGATTTTCAAAAAGGATGAGGTTGTCTCTAAGCTTTGAAAAATTTATGGTCTAACAAAGGCTACTCTGAAACATTAATCTTCTCTACTGACGTACAGGAAATGTAAAACAGCCTTGTAAAACAAATGCTTTCCCCCTTACAACAGCCATGAGGTTACACTGCTTGCTCGAGACGTGTAGCTCCACAGCACATGGAGTTGCAGATTCTCATCAGAGAAGTCCAGGTTGGATTCTGCCTTTTAGTTTTTAGTCTTAACATGACACCTCTCTTAAAATATTCTTCTGTCTTTGGTTAACAGAAAATTGAATTGAAAGAACAACACAGAATTAATTAAGTAAACCCAGGAACATTGGCAGGGAATCATCTGAGATGGAGATACTCACATTGGGCAAAAACTGGAAGGTGGTTACCGGTTCCTGCACAAACATGCAGTATTTGTTTTACACTAAGGGTCTACAGGAAGTCAAACCTTTACAACTTTGGGACTTGATCCCAGGGAAAACAGGGAAGGAAAACTAGGCCAAGGGCTTTTATGGCTAAAAAAAATAAGCTTTTTTTTTTTTTAAAATCATATAATGTTGTTTAAAATAATCATATAAAATATATACAGGAAGTCCCTTTGTGGCTTGGTGCTGAAAAATTGTCCTAAAGGACTTACGCATACTGTCAAATATTTTCAGCATCAGAAACTTGGTACATCACATAGTTTAGAATGATGTTGCTACAGGATTGTTGCTAGAAAAGGAATTCCTCTATTTTCCCTGAAACCAATAAGAAAACAGTTGGGTCTGTCTTCTGCAATCTTTACTTCTCTCAAAGTCAACTAATCCTGATAACTGTTGTATAATGTTTCTGTGGATTGTGGATTAAGCCGAAAATTGAAGAACATCAATATTTGCCCCCAAATTATCTCAGATTATTGTGTTGTAGGATACTACAGTGTACTCTTCAAAAATGCACAAAGAAACATCATAAGTTCTGTTTAAAAGGAACTTTTAACATAAAGCAAACATTTTAGTAAAAAGTGTTGCATAGAAAAGTATCTTTGTTATTACAGTGGGTTAAGCGGATTAAGCACTCTATCACTAAAGTTCAAGTGACATAAAATCATAGTATCCAAAGGATACTCAGCTGGATGTCTCTTTTTGCTGACTCAGATACTTTTATGTTCTCTAAACCCAGTACCCTTACTTAAAGGGATGGAAGCCATTCATCTTAAACTTAATGATCCCTGCATTTGTCAGCCATGATATCTAGTCTCTGTAAAACGCTAACAACGACTTGCTTTCATCGTTTTCCTTTACATATTTGTAAGCAACATGGTTTTCAATTATGTATTGTAAAAGCTTAGCATTGTTATTTAAACTGCAGTCTCTCATCTGCAAAAGCCTTTCATTCAGTCAGCAAATGACTTCTTTCTGGTCAAATTAGGCATCAAACGCATCATTTGGTGTTGCAGTCACCATTATTTAATGGTTTGTTTATCATCTGGCCATGTGATAAGTCTGTCTTGCTGTGGCCAAGCTATTTCAATTCTCATAAAAAATCTTTACAAGACCAAGATACATTGGGAGAGATGTTGAACAGAACCTTGATTAACTATTGTTTCTGCATTACAGAAAGCTGGTGGGAGGTTTGCGTCTGAACGATCACGAAGACATAAGAAGAATATTGGCACAATTTTATGGTTCCCTTCAGAGAGAGCAGGCCTGAGCCTGAGGCTGGTCAATGGGACTCAAGCCAGGGACAGAGAAAGCAGCCTGAAACCCTTGTAGTGAACAGGAAAAAAATTCTTGGAGCTTAATATAATTTAGGATGAGATTTTTTTGTTTCTTTCAACCTTTATTTTCAAATTTTGTCTCTAGCTAAGTCTTGCACTGTAGCATAAACAGTTCATTTAGCTTTTATATCTTAAGAACCACTGGTTGCTAAAAATGACTGGCTGGCACATTTCAGGCTGTCATTCTCATGGTATGGGTAAACCTGTGGGGTGTAAAGAGTCATTCTTGCAAAGCTGAGCACTCCAGTACTGGATGAATGACCTCCAAGAAATTGCTCTTCTCCCATGCCTAATAAGCCAGTTTGCAAGCTTGTAACATAGATCCTCAGTATGGGAGGAGATCATCCTCTAATTATTCGTGAGTCAGGATCTTTAGCAAGAGGCAAAATAGGAGGGAAAGCGTCTGACTTTCAAAGATGCCTTTGCAATTTTAAGTATAGGCTAGCTTCTCAAAGTACACATTTATTTATACTATAGTAAAAATACATCTGCCACTCCTGGGAAAATGAGATATTCTTACCATGTTTTTCCAAGTGCTGGCAGCAACTATCTACAAGCCGGGGAACCTGCCTGTAAATAGGATTCAGGCTTAGTTTCTTATCTCTTGCCTTTTCTTTCTTGCTCTGGGCTTCTGCTGGCAAAGAGAGCTGGAGAGCTTCTAACAACCGTGACTGATTGTCATCAAGATCAGTAATAGAGTCCACAGACATTGCGCCCTGTAAAATACACACGCACGGACAATCAGTATGGCTGGAGAAATCTAAAGGCCACAGTACCTCATCTAACAAAATAAAACTTTTTGCCTCCCTGCATTTTAAACAAACTAATACAAAAATACAATTTGCTATACTGCTTTCATAAATTAGTCAAGTTATAAAACCAGTGTAATGGATGGAAAAAATCAAGACAGTGCCAATGCTATTACTACCATACAGCAAGAAATACAGATTAGATGCTTAAAAAAAAAAATGCTTTACATTCATTTGGCACACATTTTTATCATTGTAAAAGCCTGGATATAGTTCAGGGCAAGGATAAGTCAGGGTTTGCGTGTGCAACTCAGACATACATTTACGTGCATGAAGATATACACACATTTTTAAACCTGATTCTCTACTTCTTCCACACTTTGGGCAACTGTATCAGTGAAAATTATGCAAACAGAATTACATCTATACACCACATATAGTTGACTAATTACACCAATTGATTTGACTGCAGGATTGAAATAAAACTGTGTTATCACAGAACAAAGACACACCAGAGGAAGTACAAAGGTGATATTTTCTGGATAATTCTACTTCATGTATCTTAAAATCATTAATATTCCAATGAAAGCTTTGAACATTATGTTTAGATTACAGGAAAGCACAAAGGTTCAAGCAGTCAGTAAAGGACAAAGTAGCACAAGCAGCATGAGGTTTATGGCATTTTTTAATGTCCACACTTGAAAATGAAGATTAGTTTTTTTCAAACCAGAACATTACTGTTACTTCAAAACAACCATTTGCCTCATAGTCTATCAACTGTTATTAAACTTACCAGGCAAAAATATTTTAGGGGACATCTAGGCTTATAAATAATAATAATAAAAAGAAAAATTTAATTTTTANAAAAATTTAATTTTTAACTCTCATTAAAAATATCTATTTTATATTATTTTCTTTCCTTCTGAAAAAAAGGATACACTTTACCATAAGCTAAAATGTACTGCACAGGTATCCAGCATGCCATTCTAAGAAATAATGCAGAAAATATAGAAATTCTATCCAAAACTTTGCAGAGAACTCTAATTTCTTCAAAGCAAGCTCTTCTGCTGACAGGTATTTCATAGACTGTTGGCAAGATCTCTTATGTTTATTAAATGGGAACTGTTCAACTGCTAGGAAATTACCAAGCTCTAGAAGTATTGTCTTCCATCAACCTAGAAAACCGAGCTTTATAAAAATTTCCATCTTGTTGGCAACTCAAACAAAGTCCACCGAGCTTTCAAATGAATTTAAAAATTTTTAGTTCATAGCATCTAAAGGCAAGCATCTAACTTATCAGGGATAGTCCTGCTTCTCATATCTCATGGAAGACTTAGGAAAAAAACACAGTGAAATTTTTAGATAACTTTTTTGACCTACATCTCTAAATAATTACTAGACCCTTTGGAATGCAACTTCAATCTTGATTTCTGGTGTTTCTCAGAAATAATACATTTTTTTTTTTATTACCTTTACCTTTTCCTGCCAAAAAGAAACAAACAAAAACAAAATATCAAAACCAAACAAGATTCTCTGGCTGTGATCTGTGTTTGTAGAATTCTAAGCTCAACTATTTTCCTATTTTCTTTTAAAAGATTTGGGGTTTCAGACATCAAAATTAGTTGACTGACACTAAAAATCCTAACACCATTCTCCCCACTGCTGTTCCCAGGCAGCTCCTGTAAGACAGGAGCCCGCATTTATACTCTACACTTACTTGTCCTTCCCTGTCTTCAAACCATCCTCACCTCATGAATCATTATTATCAAAGTCACTTAAGTCGGATTCAGATCCCTAAAATAGATGTAAATACAGTTAGTTCTCCATTATCTTTGGGCACTTTATCAAAGTTGTGGATTAACTGGGACACTGAGCTGGCTTTAGGAAGAATGACCTTGAGTTCAGTGGCTGAAGTACAGCACTACTTGGCCATACCAAGTCCAGGCCTGCTCTGCCATGCTGAGCTAAGAATTTGAATAAACTGGGCAAGTCTTAAGCTAAGCACAAAGAAACAAGAAGAAAAGTGGAGATTAAAGAGTAGATGGAAAGAGCAAAATGAAAGTGAAGGCCAGATGGACAGGTGTGGAATGAAAGTCAGACGAAGTTTTTCTTTATTTTTTAAGGGCTTTAGAAACCAACATCTCTTACGAAAGGATGAACAATATTACAGAGTATGGATGGGGTCAAGTACTATCCATGACAGATCCAGTTTCACTCCAAACATTAAGCTGCTTGAGTAGTAAGGCAGTGTGATTGCGCTCCTGATACACAAATGAATTTTGGCTGCATTACCTAAATAATATGTTAACAGAGGGTCTAGAATATTCTCTAGAATAAGGATGCAGAAAGTGTCTTGCAGGATGACCAGGGTCTCGACTTCCAACAGCTGAGCAGAAATACTACACAGAAAATGAAACTACAGTGATTTTGGTCTAGTTCTTGGAGGAGAGAGAACCACAGCACTGATACCATGAGCACTCCAGCCAGCATTACTTATTGACAACCTCAGCTGAGTGTTTAAAGACTCACTGGAATATGCCAAAGTGAATGACACAGTTACAAGGTATTGAATGGCACATTTACAAACCACCTCTCCAATTTAAGTTTAAAACACTAGCAGGCTTTGTGGACAGGCTTGCACTCCGGGTGTCTGCGCAGCACTCATGTCAGAAACTGGTTACATCAATTGCATGAATCAACTTTTTTTTTTTTAATAAACATATGCTTTTATAAAGTTGAAAATAGTCTAACTGAGGCACATTCAAGAGAGAAAATGGCAGCTCCCTCCACATCATATTGCCCACCTTCGTCTACTTTTACATCCCCGTAAGTGAACCATGTGCTACTGCAGCCTCATGACTACAGACTAAATGGTCAAGCTCAACACCCTGAAAGCTGCAATCCTGGTATTAAAACAAAATACATGCCAAAAACCCATAGGCTTCTAGGAACTTGGTCCTGATGGACCTTTATTCCTTGGAGGTAACAAAGGATCCAGGTTCTTAATGCTTGCTGGTTGGCCAAATACAAGTTAGAGATCATAACACACTTTGTGAAAAGATGACCCATATCTAGACACATGAACCATCTTTCATATGAAAACAGGTTCTGAAGCCAATGGGTGTATATGGTGTATTTCTATTTTTTGTCAGTGCCCCTGCCAAATTCTGAAAGAAGTTGGCAAGTTTCCCTTCACACACATATTCAAGTGTATTTTGCACTTGTGCGTGAGAACAACTGCCTGTTCATATGGTCTGGTGAGGTCAACAGACGTGTACAGTGTGTTTACAACAATGCAAACAGCTTTAAACATCATGCCCTCTGCTCTTTGCAGACTGACTGTTGACACTTCAAGTATAAGTTTCAGTTGACAGCTATAGGGAAAGAAGGCAGGTCATGGGGCTCTTGAACCTTCTTCTTAATCTGCAATTTACTCCAGATCTACCCCTCTTAACACTGCATATTATAGAGCCCTACATCACATTTCTCCGAAGCAGGTTTCATCCTTGGGAGAAGAACGTTAGGATCCTAGGAAAACATTTTATTTTCCAGGGTCTGTTCTTGTACCCCAAATTCCTTCTCAGATTTCTTAACAGTGGTTTTTATTTAAGGTATTTTACTGGGCATTTTTATTTCCAATGCAATATGAAATTAAAAAGCAGTAATTTTAGAACCTCTATTCCATGGACAACTCCACTAAAAAGAAGAAAAAGAAAAAAAAGATTTATAATACTGTTACTAGCTGAAGCACTGGAAAACTGGAAATCTCTATGAGTTCAGAGCATAAAGTTTACTTACAAGGAACAGAACCCTGCAAACAAATGGTCTACCAGATACCTATCTTGCATGCAAGATTAACATTCAACCTAAAACACTGCACTGTGTTCTGCTGCCAAAGGCATTTTCTTAGCATGTATGCAGAAATTTATTTTTAAGAGCCTGGTATAAATTTACTCTGATAAGTTCTTATTTACCACTGAGGACATGATCTGAAGTAGGTCATGGGAATTTTTATTAATATTAGGACAGAGATTAATAGTTAATTTATTTCCAAGTTTGTGGAGCTAAATTCACAAAAGCATACATATAAATATCGATCATACAAGTTTAATCTTCCCCAGCTGAAAAAAATAGTTGGAAGATGGATGGAATTTATTAAATCTAAAAGAACTAAACATAAGGAGGTAGATAAAGAGAATGAGTGGGAGGACTTCTAAATAATCTGTCACTCTGGGGTCTGTAACAGACTTGTACCGTCCATACGATCTTTCCCCATCAGCACCGGAGAAAGACTTCCACTCAAGTAAGGGTTTTCTGGTATTCACCAGGCTGGCATCCACTTAAAAGATCACTGTTCAAACATGACAGAAGAAATATTCCACAATCCACAAACACAAGTTTTTTTCTGTACCGCCTATACCCTCCACAGAGCAACAGGCACATACAACGCTGCGGGTGTACTTACACGCCTCCTTGCTCGTGGTGCTGGCTCTGGTGTGTTAGGAGAAGTGGATTCGTTTGGTGTTTCTGAGGTGGAGCTGAGAGATGAGTTACTGCTGGAAAGTTCTTTGTTCTGCCTTTTTGTTCCAAATGGTAAGAGAAAGGCCACAAAATCTGAAACATCTTTTTGCTCCTCTCTCTGAGAGTCTTGCTTGAGCTTGTAGGCCCGGTCATTAGCAATCACTTGGGACAAGGGCATTCCAAAAGCCTGGGGAATAAATTCTGCAACAAAAAAGTTAATATTTACTGAACATCTGATATTTATTTAGTACAGAAAGAATTCAGTATTAAGCTGTTAAAAAGAAAAACAATCTGAAGTCTCTTTAAATATATAATAATTCCAATGAGGTACAGGACTGCACAATAACAACAACATTCAAACAATAAAATAATAGTGGACAAGTGCCAGGTATCTGACTCCTGTTTCCAGTTGGATCATGCATGATATACCACACAGAATCTTGGAAAATCAATTGGGAACAGAACTAATTAAGATCTTAACTTCCACTGAAAGTAACAGGAAGCCAGGCACCTTTGGCTACATCTAGATGGTGCAGACGGCCATCAGAGGCTCTGGAAACCTAATTCTGAGACTGGGGAGCCTGGCTTGAACATGCCACAGCTCCCATGTTTCAGACCCTTCCACCAGGTTTGTTTCTCACAAATGCTGCAGGGCACCAGAGTCAAGGGGTATGGGCATGTGCCATGTGGGTCTCATCACAGGTCAGGAGGCTGTGCGCCTACCTGTACAGGGTGTTTTTAAGTGCATCCACTATTCAGACTAAGCCTTCAAGGATATGGTTTTAATTATATACAAGAACTATACTCATTTGACAGCAGTATAAACCCACTCCACACCAATGTAACTGTAGAGTATATACATCAATATAACTGTAATGTACAAAACCTGCATATACTTACATCTTAAAGTAAAATGCTCGAATGTTTTACAGAACAGAAAAATAGTTCACAGTGAATCAGCCAACAACTAACACTGAAATTCTCACCATTAAGTTTCAAATTTGTACCTATTGAAGATTAGTAGAATCAAAACTGTTGGGTCAGACCGCAGATCAGAACTGTTTTGTGTTCAAATGGAATGGAAAAAAAATAGCTATTGAGCCTATTCATCTCGGTGAAAATGGGTGCAACTTCTACTAGATTCCAGCTTCAGACCTGCCAGTATCAGGAATAAATAAGGCACTAGAGATCAAAAGCAATTTTTTAAAAATATTAAAAAGGAACAAAACAAACAAACAAAAAAATCCTTAACATATCAATCCTCTCTTCTGTACAACTGTCTAAATGATTAAAGGCCAAAGTTCCTCCTCGAATTAAGTCTGACTATATCTTTGATGACGCTTTCAAATTTTATCTATGTTTACATTATTATTAAGAGTAAAGACAGGCACTGGAAAGAAAAGTATCTTTGATGAATCTTGAGTGAGGGTACTACTATCCTATCATACTAAAGAGACAAGGGCCTGTTCTGATTCGCTGAGAAACATTACTGCTCTTTAGAAGTATGAAATGTTAAGACATGAACTAACTTTGGTGGCCAGACAAACTAAATCAGGAAGTAGATCCTCACATATCAAGCAAGTCTGGAGGTGACCAGTGAGTAGAATGACATCTAAGACTGTCTGCATTTAATTCAGGACAAGAAAGTATATCATCACATCTAAAGCAATGCAGAGATTGCCAGTTCCAGGAGTCCAGAGTTACGCCCATCCCTCCTGCACCCTGTGCAACATGACTATAAAATGATGAGATTATTAGTATTAACACTTTCTTTAGTATTCCTGATTATCTTCCCAATTATCACAAGCTTACTTTGAAAATTAACCCGAAACACACATCTGCAACATGACTACCCTCCCTTCTGACAGGCTAAGTACTTTGTTATGCCCCTAGCATCCCTATTTATCTGTCCCTCCACAACATTTCCTGACAAAAGCCACTGAGCCAAATGAAATCCTGAACAAAAAATATTTGTTTGTTTTTTTTTTCCTCACAGTCATTTATGCTTCAAATTGGGATGGGACAGCAGTACACAGCCCAGTGATACCCAACAGCATGGTGATGCCATTGATTCTACAGCACTAGGATCAACTGGGATGAGATCAGCAGGGGATGAGATTTCAGCACCGCTTCATTAAATGTATTTCATTAAAATGGCCCCACTCCCCAGCTTTGTTACGTAGAGGCTGCTATTTTGAGGCAAATATTGCTCCTCCTCGCAAACCCTCTGGTATGGGATGCAAGGTTTTTAATCACTCTTGTTCAACATGCCTGTGGAGCAGTGAAAGGACACAGAGCCTCTGCTCTACACTGCTTTGCTGTAGGCCTCCTTCTCAGAGGACATGAACCACTTTCCCGATTTCTCAATGTCTGGCAGAGATGGGGAACTGGATGAAAACCAACTGGCTGATTTTCAGACTAAATACAGATGGAAGTGATGCTGGCTGGCAGTGGTAATTACATTACAGAATTGGCAAAATCAGTAACTTTTTGTTCATTTGTTGAAATCAAGAGAATTGGTTGCACCCACCACAGACCAGCTACAGCCTCAAGTTCCCAGCAAAACTTCTTCCTGTGTGTGGCAGAGAGGAGCATGTTTTACACTCCTCCCTCCTTGCCCCCTTCAAAAGTATTGAATTCCAATAATTTCCTTGTTGGACAGGTGATGACATGTCCATTAGAGCGAATGCCAGCCCTTTTGAAGTTTCAGATTCATCAGAAAAAGGAAGAGCTGTAGTCATACAAAGTCATGCAAGCCCTTGAGCGGGTGGGAAGGGGCAGTGACTCAGATGTAAGATGTGTAGGTTTGAGGTTCTGGTCTCACAGTCCAGGCAAAAGTACTAACTGCCCATTTGCTGCTGTAGGCTGGGGATCCCTACTGTTGGAGGTGTTTCATTTGTGTGAGGAAATGTTCCTTCAAGCAGGGGCTCAAACTTTGGTCTGCTGTACACTATGTGAGTGCCCTGGTACAAAGCTACTGAGTTACATACTCTCTGTAAGCCCAATGAAAGTTTGATCACTTTTTCAATTAGGGGAGTGGACAACTTAAAATGAAATTTTGGAGGCAGCACTGTGTAAAAATCAGAAACAATCGGGCAGACAGGGCAATCACCTTGGAAATGCAGATCACACGTTTAGCCTGAACAGAAGCATATAAGGACTTCACTTTTGATCCATTTTGTTTTGCATGTTTACTGGCACAGGAAACAATTGGCTACATTGAAGATGTGCATCATTTCTCTTACCAGAAAATCCATCTTGCAGCTGAGGCAAGTTTCTTTACAAAATTTTGATTGAAGCTGGTACATTCCTAAAAAAATCTTTCTGTGGTAGTAAATCAACATTTTCTAATAAAAAACAGCATTTCACAGAAAAACTCCCAGCTAGATGAAATAAGAGCTTCAGTGACCAGAAATCCTTTTCTTTGCTAATCAAATGATGATATCCAGGATGCTGACCCACGCAGTTAGCTTACTTGGCCTCATGCGACCCAGCCCCAGCATAATTTCAAAGGCTTACCTGAAGATTCTGCTAGTGAAAATTGTGGTTTCCATCCCACAAACCACAATTTAATAAGAACCTGTGAGGTCTATACTCCAGACTTTAATGAGGTTTTCAATGCTAATAAAGTGAACAGTACACAATACAACAACTTTGGATGGTCTCCTTACCCTTTTTTTTTTTCCCCTTAAGTACAGCTTAAATGCTAGTTTTGAGCTGATGAAACCTTGTGACTTAGATCAACACAGGCACTCCTACTAATCACATTTAAATGATAGAAACAGAGTGGGAAACAGCTGAGAGACTAATATGCTTTAAAAGGGATATTTAAGTGGGGAGGAGTCTTTAAATCTCAAACATCCTCCCATGCCCTTCCCAAGCTAACAACACTGAGTAGCTGTTTTGCTAACTGAAATTACTTTGGATCTGTAGGGTGAGTGATGGAAGCAAAAAAAATAAGGAAAATGGAACTTTGATACATAAGAGGAATGGCAGAACTCCCTCTGCGTGAAGGTTCATGAAAACCCTACATTAACTCCAGAAGACTGAAGGTAAGGCCATGTTCTCAGTATCAGCTCTGTGACAGAACTCCCTTTTCCAGCTAGTCTGAGCTCACTGACCTTCAAGGAGTGATACAAGGCCTTTGCAGTCACTTTTTTTTTTTTGTGGGGAGGTCTTTGGTTTTTATTGGTTTTCTTTTAAATAAGAGGTTCTCCAGTCCTTTAACTGACTTCAGTGCAAAATATGACACAAGGTCACTTAACATAACCTTCATTTGCCTAGAGAGCATAAGACACATTTTTGAAGTCTTTGAAAAAAGCACAGTGGGGCACTAGAAAGGTTTCAAAAAGACACATTTCTGATGAACTACAATAAAAAAGAAACTTAATATAGTCAGTTCTCTCCTTAGACTGTGCCAAGGTGTGCTGACATCATTATAGGTCAAATTACTGAAGAAAAAAACGCAAACATTAAGAAATACCTCTAAATTTACTAAGAATGGTTGGGAAGTAAACATGTTCGAAATTCTCGGGAACTTCTTCCTGTAACTAAAGAAAAATCAAACATGTACTCTTGAAGTTGAATATCCCACAGTTACCTTTTTTTTTCTCAGAAACTACAGCATACAAAGCAACTCTGTGAAGGCCCCACAGATGAATGTGTCAAGAATTTACATTCCACACAGAAACATCAGGAAAAGGTTGCTCAACAAATCATGCAACAAGTGATTGCTATTTCTAAGCAGGTCTCTCGGCTCACCTGTAGAGTTTACTGAAACCAAGGAAAAATGGAGCTGGTTTACTGAAAACATCTTCTAGGAGAAATCCTTTCTGAGAGGCATCACCCTCAAGAATGTTTGTGCCTACTTTCCAAGTAGGCATACTTACAGTGACCCCTGTATCATTGGCAGCAAACGGATGAAAGGCTCCGCTTCTACCGTCATCAAAATTAGCAGTGAATTTGCAAGGGAACAGTACTCGGCCACCAGCATGCAGAGCATCCTGAGAATTTCTTGTTCTGAGCAGCCCTGACATTCCACTGCTCCTCCAGCCACAGTACTGTTTGTCAGCAGCTAAAAGCAAGTGTTTGGAGACACATGTAGACAACGTGATGGAGAATCACAGTGGCCATAAATAACAAGGAGGCAGGGTAGAGAAAAGCAAAGACACTGAATGATAGCAGCTCAAAACACTGCCTAAATATCTGGGTGGACTGCTGCTCTCCTGTTTCATTCATTTACATCCGGTAAGGTTTGCTATATCCTGTTCTCGTGAGTCACTCAGAAATGTGAAAACAAATGAAAACACTTGTTTTAAATTTTTCCCTTTTAATTAGATTTTGACAGATGTATCTGTCAAAAAGGACAAAATAAAGATATCAATCTTATTTAAAGTGCACTCAATTCTACTTTAGTGTCTTTGTTGGCCTTCAAAAGAATAACAGTTTGCTGAGACTCTCACTTAGCTGATAGGTTGATTGACTGATCTATCTAAATAAAATGTGATGTTAGGCCAGTAGAAACTCCACGGATTGGAATAAATCCAAAATTATGAGTGATTAAATCTCAGAACAGTCCTAGAAGAAATGAGTACCACATCCTTTCAGTTATGCTTTTTAAGCACAGCCATCTGTTGGGGTGGCGTGGGGGAGAACAGTCTCAGGCACCAGCCAGAGAGATGTTGCATCTCCACAGACAGAGTAACTCCACAGGTCTGTACCCCAGGCTGGTTCAGTGCTAAAGGAGAGGGAGTGTAAGGCAAAATCTAGTATACAAATCCTCCCTGCTCTTTTTCAGGAACTGCCCACACCTGAAGACACAAAGTTGACCGCAAGCAGAATAAATTGCATGCAAGGCTCACTCTTTGTGCTCCCTATAGCAAGGCCTCCATTGTGCATCCCTGGCAATCAAGCACTGTGGCCTTTTCTCCACGTCCGTGGCTTCATCTCAGCGATCTTCGGCTGCAAACCATACACAGGATCACGCAGCGGGTGACAGACCACAGTGCTGCTTGATTGTCAGGATTAACCTTCAGGAGGATATTCATTTAAAAAAGATTTATCAGGTGACACATACTCCAGGTGAGACCTAACTACACGGCCTCTTGGCTACTACTTGTCCTGATATGTGGGATCTCCCAGGCTGGGACAGAGGAAACTCAAAATGTTTGGAATTACTCGTGTACTCTTCAAATGCAACTGTGCTTATAAATGTGACGCTCAAGAGAGGGGAATGCTCTTTGCATTAAGGCAGCCGCAACTTGTCTATAAAAAGTGTTCTGGAAATCAGCTTCCCTGTTTCCACTTTGACGTCCTTCTTCCTGTTCTCTCTGCTTGTCTCTAAGGGCGGCACACTGTGGCCAGTCACCAAGAAAAGAAAAGGAAACAGAAGGCAGGCATTCCTTACAGGCATGAGGACCAGGGATGTGCAAGGGTGAATAAGTGCGTGCTCTTGGCCTTCTGTGCAAGCACACCCATGTCCACAGTGCAGAGTGTTTGTTTTGGACTGGTTGCCCAGTAATGGAAGATATTCCGTTTATAAAATAAACGGTAGAAATGCTTGTTAAAAAAACACCATGGAACAGATCAGGATAATACTTTCAGCTCGCTGTAACACAGAAGAAGAGAGGTTACCTCTGACTTGAACTTCGGCAACAGAGGGACCATTGTTTACGGCAGCAGGTACAGCTCTGCCAGGATATGAAGATGAGTAGCACCAATACACAAGGCCTTACATTTTTCTTGCAAAAGCCAGCTTGTTACCTGACAGTTCTGCAACTCTGTGCCTTTGAATTCCTGAGCCTCGTGTCCCTGTCCCTCATAAGCCCTCCAACCCTGCCAAAAGCCCCATGTGAAGCCCGGTCCCTGGCACGTACACATGCATCCTAGCACTCGTAGCAGGTCAGGAGATGCAGGTGCTGTTGCTTCCCTGTTGTCTTTCACCAAGCATGCCAGGCTAGCTGCCCACATGGCATAAATGAGCACCTTTGTGGTGGCTTATCCCCTCTGCAGTCATGGATTAAGTGTCTGCTCAGCAAGTAACTGTGGGGCGGATGATCTTTAACAACCTGGTAGGGCAGAGAAGAGTACACTGGAAACAATCATGGACAGAAACGCTGAACAGTGGGGTGGCATATGCTGCTATCTTGGCTATCTTTGCTTAATGTTTGCTGATTGCAACAAAAAGGAACTAACATGGCTTTCTTTTCACTCTGTTGACACAATCTGCTTGGGAACCTGATTCCTTCAGATTTCCTGGCCCTTTGTACTCTTATTGACCAACCCAACACCTCTATCGATCCACAAGTCCTGAAGGAAGGAGAGAAATATAGATTCTGCCATTCAAGTAGTGCTGGGGGATCTTCCCTTCAGGGGATGCTCCTATAATGTTTTATACATGGAGAGCTTGGACACTGTAGAAAGCAAAAGACATCTTCAACCTATAAATGAGAACAAGGCAGCGAAAGATGGGAGGAAGATTTGAAATGGCCTTTAGTTAAAAGAAGAAAAAAAGAATTACAAGTAAGAGAATCAGCATAGTGATTTTTAAAAATGCTTGGCTAAAGTTAAGTAGAACTTCTTTTTTTTCAGCAATGCTGAAAAACAGGAAGCAGATAAATATATACAAGGATGAATAAGCACAAAGTGCTGATCTTTGCTGTGGGCAACTACTGGGCCCTAAACAGCCAGAAAATCTATCTGAATAAAAACAGAAGGTATATCTCAAAAGTTACTGAGTGGAGTATAAATGTTATCATGCAGGTAGAGGAAAAAAAACAAAAAACAAACAACAACAAAAAACCCAAACCATAATATCAGAAAATAACATTATTCATAACAGCTCAACCAATACAGTTGTGTAATTATCAGAAACTATGGGCACGAAATAAAATGATGTTATAAGGAAATCACCAAAGAGTCCAAAGAAATGTAAGAAAGATTATGGTTTGAAGGATCTTTGGTAACAGAGAATTTAGAAGAATAAAGAGCAACTCTGGGATAAGCATTTGTATGCATCACAAAAGGAAGCTATCACTTCTTAAGGCACTGCGCCAAAGGAAAAGAGGCATCAGAGGAGTTCTGGAAGTGGAGCTGCAAAGATCCACCAGGTTTGGATGACACAACAAAATTAGGCCTTTGATGAATTACCAGATTGATTTATTATCCCTAAGATCTGCTATTGTAATGAAAAATGTGGGAATAAAAAGATAAAATGTACACAAACTCCCAAAACAGCTGCAAAACAGAAACTTTCAAAGTACACTATTGAAGTTGTGCTTTCCATATGGGGGGAAAGGTAAAACCTCTCAGCAGATCAAAAGTTTGTGAGAGACAGAATTTTTTTTTTTTTTTTTTTTAAGCAGTAAGTGATTAGTCATTTCCAATGCAGAAGAGCACCCCACAGACCACTACGAAGATCAGTATCTGGTAAACGCACTGAAGATGCAGGAAAGTTTTACACAGAATTCTGCTGCTTTGCATTTAGTAACTCTGTGGAGAGCTATGGAGGGGGAAAAAAAAGGAAACTAAGCACCCTAATGACTGATTAACTACACTGCAGCCAAACGTAAAGTAGTGTGCATTGACAGGAGCAGTACAAAATAGATTTTTCCCCAAAGGTGGCTCTAAAATCATTAGACCTCTTCCTCAAAAACTCATTATATGCAGGTGGGCTCAGTCCTAGAGCAAGTAAACTAACGAAAGATTTGTTATTCATAACGCAACATGGGAGGCAACTGGATTTATCCAAACAAACCCATCAGGGGACTTTCAGTTTTAGAAAGGTTAATGCAAATATTTTCCATAGCCAATTTTAAACCAAGAAAATGGTAATCACATACATGAAGTCATCCAACAAATAAAAATTAAAAGGAAAATACTACCCTCCCAGCAAATACCTAAAGTAACTTTGAAATAGGGATGCTCATTTTTTTCAATGGAATTTCAAAGTTCAATCCTTCTACTAAATTAGGTTAAAAGCAATAACATCACTGTAACCATATCACTTCTCTTCTTACAAATTTGTGTGTTTGTTTGTGAAACTGGGGTGTTAATACTGAGTTTTGCTACTACTTTTCCACAACTGCCTCTCTAGGAGTGAACACAAAATTAGATGCACAATTACCTACATGCAGAAAACTGCAATTTCAGCTCTCAATGTCTAGACTTAGTTCAAATGGCTGCAAACTACAGGTCAAGTCCAGTGGATTAGGACCCAGCCCATAACGCTGCTTAGTGTCCAAACAAAAAAGTCTACCCATATCTGTAAATCCATGTCACACGGAGTCTGTTAAGACCCAACTGATCAGTAGCACTGAAGCATTTATACATTTTAAACAATGGTTCTTTTCCTAAGGATAAAAAAAAGAAAAACAAACCAACTGACTAGCTTGGGCAGGGCTGGGTTCACATGCTTTTTGAATTGAATGAGAGAGTGTATATGCAGGTAAACAACTGGATCATATTATCCTGACTGCACTCTGCGCTGGCTGGTGAAAATGGGGAGAAAGAATGCGGAAGAAAAGATGAGGGTCTTTTAACTCCTCCTTTTTTGTCCCAGGAAATAAGCTTTCAATTCAGGAGACCTGGGTTATACTAATGGCAAATACAAAAGGACATGACATATTTCTCAGCTTGGAAATGAATACCTAGGCAATACAACAGCTTGGTAACATTTTCCTATTCCAGAAAGTATACATTTAAGACTAAAGAAATCTCATATGCAAAACTAAGACCTGATCAGTGAACATATACTCATATAATTTTACCTTTGTCTCTGTTCTTCTCCTTCCCTAATGAGTCCAGTTTCTTTCTTAATGATTTCTTCCTCTTTTGCCCATCTGTAAGAGAAGAAATAGGAAATACGTCAAGCGAAAGAATGCTGAACAAACTGTTGCATAAGCTGTATGAACATGAGATGGCCATAGCATTTGGACTCAGGAAGGATGTGGGGCATATTTCACAAAGGTTAGGGACTGTCACAGCCCTTCAGCCCTAAGGAGTGCGCTGGAGGACCAAATGTATCACACTCCATGCTGCTGGGCACAGCATGCGTGGTGACACAGCCCACAAGGCAGAATGGAAAGCTAATTATGAAAACTTCACAACTGAGACTGTTGCTGGATGCTCTTGATAGCAAGTGGAGAACAGGTACCATAAATCCAAAAAGTACTGATCAGTCCCAATCCATAGGCACAGGACTGTGATTTGGCTGTGGAACTGGAGGTAGTATTTGGAGAGAGAGGTCGTGGAGCCACAGGTAGTGTTTGGAGAGGGAGGATGGCTAACATCCAGGATAAATTCTGCATACCAGTTGGACTAGTTGGCTGATAACTGCCCACCCTCATGTGACCCATCTGATCTGAACTCACATTGAGAGCTTGCAGTTTGTGTACAGCATGTCCAGAACGGTTCAGGTGAATTAGTCTCATAGAAATTACTGTTCTGACATGTATATATCATCCAAGTTTTCACTAAGGTATTAAGGACTAAAGATTTTAAGCAGCAACATAGACATGTCCATTCTTGAAAGAATTATGTCAAAAGGTTGGCTATCATTATTTCTTTCAGCAGCATCTTTTATAATAAAAAGTCAACAAAACCACATTTTGTTACAACAACAAATACAAGAGATCAAGACAAGGGCCTGCTTTAACTCATACCTTTTTATTTTTTCAAATCCAAAGCAACATAAAAGGTCTAACAGGCTTTAATACTAATACTAGCATAGGCACCACTAAAGCTAAAGGTCAATGGATATATATCTTTGCTTTACTGGTTTTGCAATGTAGCAAAAAAATCAAAAATAAACACATGGTCTCTGTGTTTCATTTTTATGGTAAGGACACCAAATAATCTGCCTCAACACGTTTTTTTGGTTATGTAAGCCAGTGTCGTAAGTGGTTTTTACAGTCGGGAAAGTACCACAAAGGACTGAAGTGGATCTCTGTGGATTAACTCTCATCTTTGCAATTAGCCATAAGAGAAAACAAGCATTTCCTCATAGTTTTCCCTCAACACCTATTGAAAGCCATGCCCAGAATTATTCAACAGACAGCTGGACAAATTCCGACTTTTTCATAGCCAGTTCATATCCTTTTACTTTAAAATTAAAGTTTCTTTTTGCCTTGTGCAACTTCTGTTTGATCCAATCCCCTTCAATGTTTGCACCCTGCATTTATTTAGGAACAGCAAGCACATTTACTCCCAGCAGTCACTTAACTATGATATCATAGTTTCTGCCTCTTGAGGTAGACTCTCATTTGCTGGTTATGTTAATACCCCTTTTTCTGCACCTGCTCCAGTGAGAATTCATCTCTCTGAAATAAGGCTGACTAGATTGATACTGTATGCCAGATGAGATTTCAGCAATATAATGGCAGTAATTCATTGCCTGATATGGTCCATGATTAGATTTGCCTTTTTCATATCCGCATGACAAGTTCATAACTCAAAGTCACACTTTGATTGATTAATATGCCCAGTCTTTTTACACCTTCTGACATTCCCAGTTCATAAGACTGAGTTTATTAAAAAAATTTTTCTTTTACCTCTTGACAATATGAATAGTCCTTAGCCTGCTTATATAAAACTAACACGGCTTGTTTTTTATAGGGTTCCCTACTACCATTGTGTTCTGGTTTTATATATATATATAATGTGTATATATATATACACACACAATTATTTTTATATTATTTTTCACCTTATAAATTAAAATTACTGCTTCATAGTAGCCTTTTGATAAATGGTTTACATTTCTTTGGAGTCTTACAGCCTTTATGCTCCAAAGATCTATTTATTGATATTCTGACATTCCACTGAAGTCTACTTAGATGTAAAAATGAGAACAGAAGTTGAAACTGCATCTAAAATACACTGTTTTTCTATTACAATTACACAACTGCAACTTCTGGAGTGTTTTAGTCCTGCATACTCAAATACAACAGAAATACTGTAAAACTGAATGCTATTCAAAATAGAACAGAGGAACAAATGATACTTTAATATCCACATGGAAAACAGGATAATGACTTCTAGGGCCAAGCTATCAATGCCTTCTCATGAAGCTTGTTCTTAATGGGTAATTCTTTCAACTCCAACAGTGAAGTAATTCATCAGTAAAAGATTAAGAGAACATTTGTATATTTATCTCTGCAAACCTTTGATTTTTGTATTGCGGTGATCAGGCTCAGAGGAATATAAGAAACAGGATGCAATTCTGGAGATGGACAAGACAGAAAATATAGAAAAGAGTCTATTCTGTGCAGGAGTGCACTCCTGAAGCAAAGAAAGACACAGCAGAATGACGGAGGAGACACACTTAACTTGAGCAAACGGATGCACCTCCACTGAAGGCAGTGGTACCACGACCATTTACATTTACTGTTCACCTCATGCCAAGAGAAAAAGAGTTGCATATGAAAATAAGATTGATAGGAATCTCAGTGAAAAGCTAAAGCTTAGGAGATCTGCCAAGAGGTCTGAGGTCAGTTTCAGTTCTTCTCCTGTCCCCAGAAAACGACATGATTAATTACAATCTATATTGTGTAAAAACAAATATGTTTTGAAATGATTGTTGATTTACGTTATGTCAGGCATGAGCACCGCTGAAATATTCATAATGTATTGAAGGACTTGTGCAACTCCAACAGTTTTAAATCTTAAATAAACCCAATTCATAACAATTACACTTAGCACTTACTATCTGCAGTGTGTTTTGAGAACATAATTAGTATCTAAAGCATTTTTGAAAATAGGCAAAGCATCATTACCTGTGCATAATACCTACTGTACATTTTAAAATTAGGAAATATTTATGCAAAGTAGTACTATATCGGTCCAAAGTGCTATTAAATACAGCCTGCTATTCTCATTTGTGGTTTGAAAGTGTTTAAACCATGAATTGATAAAAGCCGTTCATCCAGTTGCTTTATCCAGCCTTTTGTGTATGTAATTATCACTTAATGCCTTCTTTCTATACATCAGCAATATATTGCTGTCTAACAGATTCCACTCAAGAACATTAGCAAGACAAGAGAAGTCAAAAGTTTTGTCTTCTTGTCAAAAGACAGGAAATGTCAAAGTGAAGGAAGCTGCATTTTTTTCTCTCTTTTTTAACTCACTCTGACTTTTCTGAAGAACATCTGCCCAGGCAGCTCTGCAGATCAGTTGTTTCAGAAATGAACTTGGTTTGCTCAGTACTTACTAATTTATAAGTTGACTGCATTTTACACTGCAAGGCATACACCACACTCTGTGCATGTGCGTATTAAGATTAACATGATGAATATTTAAAAAAAAAAAAAAGCCTAGAATGAAACTCCTGAGTGCACATTAAATTGCTATGTGACCTGTTTTTCCAAAGTGGTGAGCACTTCCAGGTTCAGTTCATGCCAAAGAGACTTTTCTATTTGAAAAATTAGGTCATCTATTTAGGACTTTGTCAGTGAACCAAAGCCTACAGCATACAGGAGTATTTGCACTGATACACTGACTTTGGACAAGAATTGAGGAATTGAGGAGTTTGACTTCTGAGATCATTATTTTTGAAAGTTTTTGGTTTAAAGTTGAAATTCATCCACAGTGTCAACACTAACACCCTTTAACTTTCAGTTACATCTAAAGATTCTGTACAGTCTACTTCAGGCTCCAAATTTCACCCTATATGCGTATACAAACTAGGAAATAAGTCATTTTCATTCTGAAGATATAGAAATTTCAGCTTTAAAAATTAAAAAAAAAAAGTAACAAAGAGAACTATCTTTTTTAATGACAGATTACAGACTGAATCCTGTTACTCTTATTTACTTCCAGTACTGCTTTGCTCATTCATGGAAAGTTATAGAAATCAACATGTCTATTTGGCAAGTATGGGTGTTGCTCAGCATGAGCAAAAGTATCACAAATTAGGCATATGGAATTTGTTCAAGGTGATACTGGTACACCTGGATTTAACATTCAGGAACTCTTGGCCACCACTTTAACATTACGCACTTAATAACCACTATACTGTGAAGCCTTAATCCAACTGTATTTATTTATTTTAAATTTAAATAATATGTAGTAAAAACTACAACAGCTTTCCAAGTCATTTTCCTGACACTATTGTAGCATTAGATTTTAAATGATGGCAAGTGTCCTGGCGATAAGCCTGAAGTGAACCTGTAACAAAAATACAATTCTTCAACACTTCCTTTCCTTATGTATGGGCTTATAAAGCCTACGGAAAAATAAAGCTTATAAAGCTTATAAATAATAAAGCTTGTGGGTTATCTATATGAATGGATGTTCCATTTATGTTACCTACATGCAAGAACACTATTTTTTGTTTAATCAAAAACGAACTTCATAAATTCATACAGAGACTTTAAACTAATTTAACTCCGGGTTTTTCACAAAAGAAATCTGCTGCCTGTGGGGTTACTGAGTAAAGAACACCTCGTGCCCCTCCCCCTTCCCCCATTCATTGAGGACTTCCATTGCTGATGAGAATAGTGCTTCTTGTCCATTTAGGGAAGAAAATTTGTTGTGTTCTACAATTAAGGGTTATTTTCACACAGTATAAAGAGAGGATTTATGTGAAAGATGAATATCATACCCATAGCTGAGTTATGAAAACAGAAACGGATGAAAATCCTGATATTGTGATATTTCTAAAATAATTCTTCACAGTAGCTACATTCATGGTCATTTTCCTTTAATAGGTATTAGTAATTTTTTTTTCCTTACATGTAATTATATCAAAATAGACTGTACTTTTTGTAAGTGTAATCCACTCTGCCTTGAAAACCACTACCACTGGCTACCCAACGCACCGAGTTTGACCTCTCTTGTGGATTTCTCTGTTCGCTCCACTCATTAAGGACGATTCATTTCCCAAGTGCCAGCCTCCTGCACTCAGCCTGCAAACCAAATGTCAAGCTACATTCTCTCTTGCATGTGCACTGCTGCAAATAACAGAGATTTTGCAAGCAGAGAATATTGCTAAATGCTGTTGACAGAGCACAAAAAAGAATAGATTGTGCTTCATTCTTTCCTCGTTGCACTATGTTTGTGGTTGCAATCACTTCTTTGGGCACTATACAAAGTGAATTTCCTTCTGGATGCACACTTGGAGCTGCTCTACTGAAGAGCACGGTGCTGGTTTTACTTAGCCATTCCTGTGACTATAAATGTCCATCTTGAAACATGTATTTAGATTAACGTGTTGTTGAAATGCACTGTCCCCATGCAGTAACTTCCAAAGCGCTGCCAGCTGCAGCACAGACAGAAGGTAAACATTTTCAACCAGAGGACCAGGAGCTAGAGACTTTGGCACATCACATATATGAAAACTGAAGGGCTGAGCTCCCAGGTATTTCCCATCGCTCTTTCTCCCTGTAACCTGTTCTTGGCAGTGCACACACACTCCTGTAGCAATGCAAATTATTACATGGCTTCATAACTCTTGGACTACCTCCCTGTTTCTCATACTGTTTCTCCTTTACTGGTTGCTCTTTTTAGTTCACTTTGTTTTAAATTAGCACTCCTTTGTGCCTGACAACCTGCAGCTAACCGAAGAAACTCACAACCACCAGACAAAAGCATGTTTTTCTTCTCTTCCTCCTCAACCCATTAGACTCTTTGGTAACCTGTTGTTAGTGTATCTTCTTCAGATCTAGATTTTGGGCTACTGCATTATTGATTATTAAAACAAAACACTGAGGAATTATAATGTGTCAATATGCAGGTTTAAATGATGCGGCTGATGGAAGTTTAAATACTGTGTTATACGCAATTTCCTTACTGTATAACAGCAAGAATTCTGCTCTAGTGGCATATGAATGAAATTATTTTTCTCGAAAATATTCATAAATTGCTACAGAACCTGCCTGGACCACAGACCTGCTGGAATCCTCATCTACTTCAAAAGAAAGTTGGATCCTACAGGGACCTGAGCTTTATTAATCAAATGACAGTTTACAAGTAACCCTATGTGATTCTGATGCAACTTAAAAACAACAACAACAACAACAACAAAACAAAAAACACTCCATAATTTGGTTACCAGGTATTCATAGCTTTTGATGCTCTGTGGCTACTCAGAAGGCAAAGGTTATAGACCAACTTACAACAGCGGAGCATACTATCAGTGAACTTTCATGTGTTTTGGAAAAACACAGCTAGAACTGTAGTCCCAATCTAGAACCAAATCCAGCAGAGTGAAAAATGCCCCATTTCTATTGAACCCTATTCTCAAGGTCTATTTCCATCAGAAAGAGTTGTGTCCCAGCTTGCTAAAGAAAAAATGTTATATCTTGAAAAACAGCAGGATCCAGATATAGTCTGGAACTGCAATGAGATTGGTATGGATCCTTCTCCACAAAGAAAGCTGACTTGGGGCAATGCTCTAATTGAGACAGCAAATGCTACTCAGCTCGTATGGATGGAGAGATCATAAGAAAATACGATGTTTCAGCTCCACTTGCCTGCACCTCCCCAGTGTGTATAAGGTTTTAAATAGTTTTCAGGTATATACGTTGAAAGAAAATAACTCCTCTGGTATTTAAAATATGTTCCTCCATGATTCTTAGTCATGAGGGACTCTGCTAACTGGTGTGTAAATGCACATGCAATGTACTTTGACGGTGAGAGTCAAACCTTGGTACAGACAGGACATGGAACTCAGGCACCGGACGATGGTCTGGGCTGCAAAATCCACAGCCTGAAGGTGCTGTCACCACAGCTCACCTCTGTGAGGAGAAGAGCTGGGAAGAAGCCCCTTTCCAGTCCTGTCCAAAACGCTGTAGTCCCATTGCACAGAAAGCTGCAGGTTTGATAGGTGAGCATGAGCAGGGCTTAGGGGCTTTGCTGCTGCCACTCATTTTACATGGAAGGCACTCAGAAACCATGATGATGGGCAAAGGTTTGAAAGCTTTGAGAAAGACAGAACAACATCCCCTGCTTGGATTGCTTTCATAACTGATTGTAAAATTGGTCTAAAACTGTCTATATTACCACATCAAAACAAATGACAGTAAAAGAAAATATTTTAGCTGTACTGGAAAAAGAAAAGGAAGAAAAAAAACAAACAGGAGCCTTGATGCTGTAGTCTGAAATAGTAAAAATACAAGTAACAGCTCTAAAACTGCCTTCAGTCCACTGCAGGTGGTAGAATATTGACTGTTTCCTGGCACCAACTATCTAAAAAAAAAAAGTCATTTTATAATATATGGGAGGAAAAAAGTACTTTCATGCCTTTCCTAGTCAAAATGACTCCTGATTTGATAAGAAGGAGAATTACCTTTAATCCCCAGGCTAGGGGCAGAACAGACAGGAAACTGCCACTAGCCAGCACCAATTTTTTTTGTGCATTGATAAGCTGGCTTGCATGCCCATACTGGCAGGTAAAAAAGCAACTACATTTCTTTGTTTCCCATAAAGAATTCCCCCCAGAGTGTTCTCTGCATGAGCACCAGCTGAGCTCAAGTGCACTGGGAATTCCCTCAACCCTCCAGAATTTAGGGGACCTCCTAGTGGTCACAGAGGTGCTTCAAGGCATCCAGGTCCCCTGTTGTCCTCTGACCATCGTTTTTGTTTTTGTGAAGCCTTTGTACATGTTTTTCAGGACCAGTTAGCCCAGTCCACAATACTCCTGCACAGTGCCTTGATGAAGAGATAGGTGTTGACAATGTAAACCATAAGGATAAAAGGCATGATGAGATCTGCAGAGACCACTTAGGTTGATTTCCTCCTGCACAGAAATAGAGTCACATAGACATTTTTCTAATCTAGTCTTAAAAATCTTCAGCCGTAGATTAGGTCTTCAATAATTCTCCAGGTAGCCTTTTGAGCATAAAAGCCTAACAAATCTATTCAGTTTAGAATCTGCAAAGCCACGGTCAGTGCTTATTTCTTATTACCCTCATAATGCTGAAAGCATAATTAAAACTTAAAGGCTGATAAAAGAAAGGGGAGAAGTGGAAAAGCAAGGAAAAAATGCAAAGATATACATTGTATCACAGCTCTGATTAAGGAAATCTATCAGTACTCATCCTTCCTAATCAATATTTAGAAACATAGCTTAGACTTCTGGCACCAACCACAATTCCACTGAAACCATGTATTTGAATAAACGTTAGAAACTAAGGCAAGAAGAAATCCTCATTAGAAATGGTTCCCTAATGCTCTTTTGAAAGGAATAATACGCATAAGATAACAGAAATAAATCTGATATTCAACTGAAATGTTTAGAAGATTTATACCAGAAGAATATACACGTTAAAACAAACCTCTGCCAAAGTCAAGTAGAACATGAGAATCGGTAGGTTGCAATGTCAGTATTCTTAATAAAGCTTCAGTTAGAAGCTTCAGTGGAATCACCACACACTGATGTGGATCATTTGCAAAGTATAGGACAGCCTAGTCAAGTGTTCAAAAACAACAGACCAAGATTACAGTAAGTACTAAAAACATATTTGGCAGAACACAATCAAGAATTCCTCTGTTACACTAGGTGTTCTTGCAATGACTTAGAAAAAGAAACAAAGAATTACACACATCTGATTTTCCAAACACTGCGTTTTAGAGTCTTTATATATGCATTCTGGTTCCTAAAACTGTTTCACTTAGGCCACGTTTGAACTTTTTCAGTATGTTCATGAGTATCATTCTAAAACGGAAGCTGAGATTTCCATGTGGCCCAAAACGCTGAATGCATTTATACTTACTGTACTTATATACTTGTAGCCAACAGCTATTTTGAACGTACTATTAAGGAAATTACATTAGACAGGAACTTTTTAATGTCTTAGAAATCATTTCTAAACTCAGCGAGACTTCACATACTTCAAATGTACGCATGCAGCAGTCTCTGACTGGATTTATAAGAGCACTACCCTAAACACACGCACGTCAGTATCTAAACACCAATGCAAGCCTTTATGATCACCTTGCCCTAATAATGAAGACCCTCTGGTCATGATTCTGTCTGTAGCAACTGTTTCATGACATTTGTATATGGAAATGTTGATCTTAATACTTCTCTATCTACCTCTGGAGCTTCAGCAAGATCTCTTCCCTTCACTGCGATACTCACTGATAGACAGGAGCACTTCTGCCCCATCAGCTCAGCGGCAAAGTGTTCCTTAGATTTCCATCCCCATCCCCATCCCCTTTCGCCTCCTCCACCTTCACAAAACAAACCTACTCAACAGGTAGCTTCTCAAAAGTTACACAAGTCTTTCTTTGAAAGATGTTAACTCTCTTGTAGTATACATTAATTTTTCTGTGTTCACAGTGCCATCAATTTCACCGAAAAGCCTAGCATTTTGTCCTTCTGTTCTATATTCCTATAGCACTGATCAAAACGCATGCTGCTTCTTGATCAAAGCTCCTAGCTATTCACCAAAATACAAACTAATAATTAAAAAGACAAACTTTTTTCCTTGTACTGAGCGATGAACCATTTGCTTTTAAAATTATTATTAGCTTGTTTCTAACTGATAGAATAAATATGCTGAATAGAGCATTCCTGACATAAACAGACATGTAAATCCTAGTATGCAATAGAAGAAAATCTTGGAAATCAATTTGCTGAGCATTACATAGACTTTTATAAAAGAGCTGCCTAATAACGAAGTTTAGAAAAGGAACAGATGACTAAAAACTTCCTTAAGTTTTGAAGATATGTTATTAATTCCCCTGTTCTAGCATTAGAAAAATGATGTTCTTGCTTCATACATTTCAAATTTTTTTCTTGACTCAACTGTGGCAAAAAGTCAAATGTGAAAAAAAAACACAGAACAAAGTTTCTGCAAATTTCCTTCTGTGGAGAAGAAAAAAAAAGAAATTTCTTTTCGGCTTGCTTATCTCCCTGCTTGGAAAAGCTTCTGTCACCTTCACTTTGACAAACTCCTGTGCAGCAGACTACAAGGCTGAGTGCTCCAACCACTTCTATCTTGTAGCTGATACTTCTCCCAGCTTAAAACATTAAGTCAATTTTATTTTCTCTTTTCATACTGAGAGACATTGCTTTTATTTTCCTGTGAGGAAAGAAAAAGTCTCTAGAAAAATTAACATTTCTATGGAAAATTGGGATTTGGGGGAAAAAGAAAAAGAAAAGAAAGCTTCCATCTAAAATCAGCAAGATATACAGTTTTCATCTAGCACTCTGAGCAGGTCTGATACAGCAAGGTTGATACAATAGATACAAGATTTACTAGTGTAGTGTAACAGCGCAGAATTTAGCTCGCAGTCTTCCTTGTCTTTAATATAATCTTCAAGAACACTGCTATATTGAAAGAAAATCTTACAAATGCTCCATGAAATTACAGGATCATGTTAGAGACAGTACTATACGAGAAGAATTGGCAGAGGTTGGCATTAAGAGGGGTGTCAGTAAGCTTCTTCACTTAAGAGGTATACTGTATGCCAGCACAAAAGCATCTAATCTCGTAGCTCCATGAAGTACAGGCTACAGTTTACTTAGATGCTTTCTCCTGGTGTAATAGTCTACAAAGTATGTAACATGGTCAGTGATTAAAAACAATGAGCAGCTTGGAGCCCTTACAAAAATGCATGTCCAGATAAAAATCATAGTCACTCTTGGTGTTAAGGAAAATGGATAATGAAATACAATGACAAGTAATGTAAGCAAAAAACAGATCCAAAAATCTACTCCCTGCCAAAATAAACAAGAAGTGGAGAACACATAATTCTCAATTCCCATTTTTATTCAGAGCTTAACTGGAACATATTGGGGACAAAGTGCACCAATGAACAATAAAAATTCAGAAAACCCAACTATGTATGTTTTGTTCCATTTCAAAGACAGAGTTGTCTCAACACTCAGTCTGTAATTTTATACTTTAAATTTACCTTACTAGAGGAAGTCTTACAGGAGACTAATACTCAATTCATACGAGCAGATGTGCAGCATCACACACCTGGTGAGACTGGCTACAGAACTTGCACACAAAAGTGTTCTACTGTACATGTTAAAACAGCATAAGCAATAACCTTCCCTTAAATGATTGGGACGGTATTTTGATTTCTAAACCCAACATGAGATCATATTCATTATAATTATAGCTAACTAAATGAACTGAGAACTAGATTTGGCAGACGCTAGCTAAACACTAAAATTAAGGATTACCTTCCCTCTCCCCAGCTGTCCCAGTAAGTCTAAAAAGAAATTCTCTCAGAAAGTGGAACACTTGATGTAATTACTGAAACTACTGTGTATGACTTAGTTGCTGTTAACATTAAGTAATTGTGTGTAGATACATTCTTGTCATAGGTGGTAACAATACAGTAAACAGTCTTCTGAGTAAAGGCAGTTAATTTCTTTTATTACATTTGGTACACTTGCTAAAATAGCTGGATAGCATGTTTATTTTCAGTTCTGAAAAGTGAAGCCAATTCTGTGACTCACCTTCAGATTTTTGCTCCAAAACATTTGGGAAACAGTAAAATAAATCCAAAGGTACACAGTATATGTATGCCGCNGTGTGTGTGTGTGTGTGTTAAACCAAAAACACTACAACAACCTAACATTAAGGTTGTGACCCAAGCCAACAAAAGCAAGATAATTCATCAGAGATGGATGTTCTGGCCTTAGCCCAACCTACTGCATGTATTGCAATCTATTGCATCTGATCCGTTAACAATCCTGCACCAACACATAACATCAAAATTCAATCCTAGACACATCAACCTCGTATTTTGAAGATGAGAGTGGAACAAAGACATTTCACCAAGTCATTTTGAAGGTATGGGCCTGAACTCTTGTGCTAAGTCTTCCCACTAAAAATGAAGTTTGATAGCATAGTAGTACTCTACTGAAACATGGGTTAATACTGGGATCCATTATTATTAATTATAAGAAAAGAATGACATGAAAAATAAAAATATACTTCTATGGTCCTTGTCTATTAGAACTTCTGAACTGAGAAAGCCTAGGCCCATGAAATCTGATCTGGTACACATGCAAATAAAAGCTCCTGTGTCCAGTTTCTCACATCTGAGATTCTGGTCTGAAATAACTTAGAAAGTTAGAACCAAAAATGTCTAATAAAAAAACAGTGAGATTCTGTGAAGGTCTACGTGAAACCTAGATAATACATACCCCTAGCTGACTCAAGTTCTACTCCATCCATGTTAAAGTAGTATTTCCGAACTTTCATAGCAGAATTCAGTGTAACTTCTTTCTTTCCCCTCTTTTGAAAAACAAAGGAGAATGCCTTTTTCTAAGTAGGAGTTTTTCTCTACCTTGATGTCTCATAACTGCCCAGTCCTACAACCTTGTTTAGCACATGAACCCTTTCTAATTCCTGGTTCTGCAGAACCTTTCGGTATCTTCTCCTTCCCCATCTTCGATAGTCACTTCAAAGGTGCGATCCACTTAAGGATGGATGTTAAGATAACAAGAGGCCTCAACAACTCTGCAAGCTGATGCTACCTTCAAGTGATAGATCCACACATCCCTGATAAACTATTACAGAGTTAAGATTAAACACAGCTATAAAATGAGCCACTCCTTGAGCCCATATTCTTACTATAGGATTTAGGGGACATTTCAATTCATACATCAGTGGGGCAAGGGGCAGGAGTCTCCTAAGAGCAGAAGGTCTTTTGATTTGCTGAACCTTTCTGGAGCTAAGGGGCATTGATTGCAGCAACCAGGCCTCATCCTGCTGATCACTCCTTCAACCATTTAAAAAAACTCCTCAATGGTTAATCCAGCCACGTACCCAAGGCATACATCTTAGGTCTAGTTCATTGTTCCTTTGTCCTCTCACCCACCTTGAGCCTCTCGCCTTGTGCTGAGAACGAAATTTCTGGTGGCCAAAACCACCACACAGTGGTCTGCACCAAAACAGAGCCTTGATTCACAGCAGGAGCTCTCAAGAATAAGTACAATAAAAACACAGGGAGTTACCCGATTTAACTACTGCAAGGACCCCCCTTAAGAAGAAAAATAAACATGCCTTTATTTTTTAGTATCAGTCCATGCAAGGCACTGCTTTCCAGCAGGTAATTCCAAACACGCAGCTGCAATATTCACCTGCAGCTTTAAAACAATAGTATCCAGGCTGATACTAAAGGCACATGCCTTTACATCTTGATAATTTAGCCTGGTAACTCTCAGAAGCACCACTGTAGCATGACAATTAAAAAGGTGGGGAGAGAAAAAGGGAGCAGTTTGGTCTGCATGCTCTTGGTGACTATGCTTGAACCGCTGCACAATCACTGCGTGAGAAAAATTGGTACCTACAGACACGAATACCTGCCCACTATGTTTTTCTTACTACCATAGTTGAGACTGCGGCAGGCATCCTGTGCTCCCAAAGAGGCAGGCAGGTATGAATCAGTAACAAATGAGCCACAAAGAACAAAAAGAAACAATCGCAAGCGGTAACATTTATCATGCCTTTATAATACCAATATAAAGGCTCTTAACAGGTTAAAATACATTGTGTAAAAGAAGAAAAACTTATCTACTTCTTCCCCATCATCTACTCTGATCCCTTTCTTCCTCACTGGACCAAAGTCTTCATCCCCTATCCCCAAGGGATTCTTTCCCCAGCCCTAGAAGCCAAGGTTGGACAGGAATAAGGGGAATGTTTTCTTCTAAACGTGATCTTGGGCAGTGCTGTGGTAGCAAGCACTATTGCTGGCACCTCTGCTTTATAAAAGTAAAAGAAGCATTAAACAGACATGAGTAGGAATACAGCCGTTTTCTGGTGGTTGTCCAGAAATCCCCCCAGATTTTTCTGTAAGTTTTCACAGAAATGCAATAAAAATATCATATACAGTTTGAGTAGTCATCGGCACTAACTAAATTGTTTTACCGGATTCAACTTCAGGCATCGGTGCCTCTTGTTTATCAAGAAGCCCCTCTGTATTTAGCTACAGAAGAGGCAAGAGGAAGTAGGATGGAAACTCCCTGGGGGAAATTCCTAGTACATACGGCTTCTGTGTGCTCATAACTCTTTCAGACCTTTGTTAGCCACAATTCTTCCCCAGAGTTGTGGACATTACACTTGGTGCAATAACAGCACATGAGTTTTCTATTTTGCTGCACACACACATATATCACATGCTCCTTTTGCATCCCAGGACAATGCAGTCAGCTGGACTGTTATCACGTAATAATGTAATTTACCTAATTATACTGAGATGCTTACTATGCAGCAATGTTGCCTGTGTGGCTACAGGCATTACTGACAGTATTACCAGTGAGAAATATAACCGAGCAACTTCTGGAACTGTAAGAGATTTATTCTTGTGAAAACATCAACTGTTTGCCATTATTCTTTGTTGATACTATGAAGAAAACACTTCGTGCATGTGCTGTTGCAAGCGACAAAGCAATGACATAAGAAAATTCCATAAAACACACAACATTGTTGACATACGGTGAGTTGAATGTGGCCATTTCTTTACAAAAGGTAGATCAGCTGTCTCAGAAGCTGATTCCTCAGATCAGGAATAGATCAGAAGCGAAGATGCCATTTCTAGCTGAGTTACTTGAGATACTGGCCAAATTTATGCCTGTCTTTGTACAGGTAGACAAGTGGATGAGAAAACATATATTGTTGTTATGCTCCTGCTCTACTGAGAAAAACAAAAGTTCCTCAGTAGTGGTGTAGCTAACATCAGCGGCAACATCAGGAGAGGACAAAACTCAGATGAAAGGCCAGGACTTCACCAACTGACAGGAGTAACAGACAGCTGGACTCAGTAGGCAGTGGTTGTCACACCATTGCGACGACAGCAGAGAGATTTTGCTCTCACAGGAGTCAGGAGGGGTTGGCTCTGCGGCACGTGGTACCCCCAGGACACACAGGGACCTGGGCCCTAAAGATGCACAGATCCTACCCATTCTTCCTGCACCCAAGTGCATTGTTCTTCCCTTCCAAAACATGAGATCTCAAAGAAGAAAGGAGAAATTTGTGTATGAAAAATCCAGCCCCAATAGATCAATCTGAACAATTTGGTAGGTCAAAGAAAAAAATAGCAAACAGACAAAACTGCAAGCTTACAAATATTTGCTGAGTATCCAGTTTGACTCTGATTTTCACTGCCATGCACTTCCATCTAGCATGGCCCATCGTTACAAGTCTTTGGTCAGCATACAGTCTGATAAGCTCAATCATGTGCTAAATCACTTCTAAGCCAATTTCAGCATATCTACTTGCCTGAACGCTAGTACTACCTACGTATTTTTCCCACTTCTCTGATAGATATTTCCCCAATTTTCATAACAACAACAACAACAACAAGTCAGTGCCTGAGATGCCTCAGAATATAGGTCATGTAGATTTAACAGTTTGCAGACAGTATTTATTTTCTGGTTATCCTCTCATCCTCTTCTCCTTTTTCTTTTTCTTCAGGTATGTTTATACAAGCTTCATTATTTCCTAACTATCCATGCGTCTCCCTCTTACTTATCTTCTTAATGAGTGAAAACAAAAAGGAGCTCAACCATTTATGCTCGCATATTACACTGGTATATGTACACCTATTTAAGCAATACTCAGAATTAGTATCAAGTGTTTCTTTTTTTTCCTCCTGTATTCTCTGCTTCCACAATTACTCATAGCCCATTCCAAAGCTGGGAAGACAACAGTGCATCTTGTTGGGGGCTGGTGAGAATATAAGCAGTCATCATGTCTCCTCTTGAATAAAGAGAGGTGAAAACTGTGGCTGCGACCCCAGACTCCCAAATCCTACTCAAGTCCATACAGATAGGTTAACATTGTACCTTAAAATTGAGACAGATGCTTGAGGAGTTGAGTTAGGGTTCGTGCCCTAATTCCTCATTTGCTCTAATTGATAAAGCCCTAGCAGTGCGTACCAGGGCTTCCCAATGCAGACTATCAGAGGCTCTTAGGGGCTCAGTGAAGTAGGACAGTATTGTAAAAGTAATTTGTTTGTGCTCCAAACAAACCTCATTCAATACCTTCTCTGCCCAATAGGTACCTGGAGCTTAGGAAGAGAGGGGAAGAAGAGGAGTTGCCCTCCTTCTTCGATACCAGTTTTACTTTGAAAAAAGCCACATGACTTAAGTTATGAAGTTTTTTGTGTAGACATGCTGTAAAAGGTTCGTTTTTCTCACTACTTGCATAAAAGGACATACACAATTGGAAAGTCAGAAAGCTGTAAGCACACACCTGAAGTGAATTTCATCATTTTTTTCTCCTATTGTAAAGAGATTTGACTTCCTTGAAATGAGAAAAGTATAGTATATTCTAAACAGCAACTGCAAAGAAGTTTTGCCAAAATTGTACTGTTGTGCCATTCAGAACACCAGACAACAAATCAAAAATCTTCCACAGAGTAACTGCATTGATAAAGAAACTGTGTAATGCTCTGCCTGGAACTGATTGCCTCTTGCAACTTCTAATACGTTAACCTAGAAAGAGTATAAATGATTCTTGGTACAGTTAATGGTGGCAGATGGGGGAGTGACATGGAACTGAGAAAGATGTTGATTACAGAAAATGAAAGACAAGTATGAGGCAGAAAAACAAGAGAACAAAAAACCAAACCTGAAGAATCTCTGTCATACATACAAAAATAATTACTCTTGATGAATTTAAATTCAATCTAATTGCCTATTGAAGTCCAACCTTAGCATATTTTAAATGACATGCTGGTTAAATTCCTGTGGGAGGTGGTCCCCCTCTGTGACCACAAGATATTTAACTAATAAATGTCAGTAGTGTGCTTCTTTAAGGCTAATGGTTGCGATACAAGTGTAGGAGAGGGATTACATACCAGGTATTACATTCTATGCATTCCTCTGCAAGTGTGGGAATGGCCAGATGTGCCCTAAAAGGCTAACTGCACTTGCTGTGACAAAGGAGGCTTCTGAGCATGGGAGAACTGAAACATTATGAAGAAGCTACCAGCAGTGACATGACTGTGATGTTATTGTGACTGCAAAGATAAGGCAGATGCTTCTGTACTCAGACTTAACCTCCATGCAAGTATGTTTGGCACAAACACTTGTTACCCAAGAACAATGGGTTTTTACTTTCCACAATACTTGTGCCAGTAAATGTAATTACTCAAATACTTGCAGGAAACAAATGCCCAGCAGGCACAAGCATGTTCTAGTGTCATTCAATTGCAACTTTTGAAGAACAGTCAAAGAACCTCAAAGAATCTCAACTTTTAAAACAGCTTTCTGTATTTTCTAATATATAGACTAACCCAGTAACCTCTGCTCCTGAAAGTTTTCAGGTGACACTCTCTAAAGCAGAAGAGAGCAGTAGAGCACATCTTTCTATGTATGGATCTCTCTGGTCCTAGGCAGCTCCCCCAGCTCTCTCAAACATACGGTACTTGTTCTTCCCATAAGTTGGCTGAACACATCACCTTTTCTTTTTTTTTTTTGTTACGTTTTGGAGTTTGTTTTTTTTTTTTGTTTTGTTATGTTTTTATAGAAAATGTTTAACAGCCTTCAGTCTGTTTTTAAATTGCAGTACAAATGGCTGTGACGGACTTTTATGTTATTTGTACTCCTGTACAAAGTCCCTGAGCAAGTTCCACACTGCTAAAACTTGAAATTCTCCACTTACACAATTCTGTGATGTGAGCAAATCAACTGGACAGTTATCGCTACCCTCTTACCATACTTTTGCATTCCACACCATTCAGGAGTGATGGGAACATGAAGAGAACTTCTGAAGCGTCTCTGCAAACGACCCAAACTAAACAGTAATAATTTAAGAATACAGTAGATTCTTATTCTCCTACCAAAGTGCAGGCACAAATGTAGGATGATTGAGTGACAGAATTATTATTATTTATACATATTGTGATATGCCAGAATTGGTGCCAGATTTAGAAACAGGATGGACAGTTAAATATTAGATGTACCTTAATTCTAACTGCTACCTTCACTTCCTTCAACAGATGGTACTACATTTTAAAACTCAATTGTTTCTGCTATTCAGTCACCCTGCATACCTTAGAACACAGAAAAATTCATCATCTTGTCATTCAGAGTAAATATGCAGATACGAAATAATTTGCCTCTCAATAATCTCACCGGTAAATCTAATCTGACAGAACTCAATAGCTAATTTATTTCTCATCTAAACTGAAGCAAAAGATACACGAAATGATGGGGAGGCAGTGAAGACAAAACTAGAGCCTAGGTTCCTGAGTTTGTGAAGTGCTTTTTATTTTCTGATGCTTCACCAGAGTTTATATTGCTCTTAAGTAGTTTTTATGCTTGAAATGTTACTTTTCAGACTCAATATATCTAAAATTAACTACACATTCTACATTCACCCCCATATATATGTGTTGTGAAAACATATATATATATGTCAGTTAAAGAACAAAGCTACTATGAGGCATAGTCAACATGGGTTCATGAAGGGAAAGTCCAACCTTAGTAATTTGATCTCCTTCTATGATAAGATTGCCTGCTTGGTGGATGAAGGGAATTCAGTGGACATATTCTTTCCGGATTTTAGTAAGGCCTTTGATACTGTCCCTCGCAGTATCCTTCTGGACAAACTGTCCAGCTGTGAGATAACCAGGCTCATGCTGCACTGGGCAATGAACTGGCTCAATGGTAGACCTCAAAGAGTCGCAGTGAATGGGGCTACATCTGCTGGTGGCCAGCCACTAGCAGTGTTCCCCAGGGCTCAATTCCAGGGCCAGTCCTGTTCAACATTTTTCTCAGTGATCTGGATGCAGGAGTGGAAAATATCCTCTGCAAGTTTCCTGATGATACTAAACTGGGAGGTGCTGTTGACGCTCTGGAGAGATGAGAGGCCTTGCAGAGGGATCTAGATACATTGCAGCACTGGGCCATCAGCAACGGCATGAAGTTCAACCAAGGTGAGTACTGCGCTCTGCACCTGGGACAAAGTAATGCCAGACACAGGTACAGACTGCGAGCTGAGTGGCTGGTGAGCAGCTCAGCAGAAAAGGTAAGCCCTGTAAGCCCTGGCACTGTGCTAAGTTGCCTGTGACTCCAAAGGATCTTGCAAAGGAAGGGTAGGTTGGCTGGGCAGAGGCCTTGGCCTTCCCAGTTGGTTGGTCTTTCCTGCATTCCCAGGAGGAAAAACCAAGAAGCACATAAAAATAGTATTCACTCTGCAAAGCTCAAAGTTTCTGAATATGAATCTGTATTTGCATATTGTCTTGGATGGTATTACCTCTGTATATGTATATTCATCTCCCACTGGAACTGCCAGTGGCAGTTCAGTCTGCCAAAAAATATTGCAGTGCCCTTAGTAATCCAGTTCCTCATTTTAATGTTCAGTAAAATTGTCTTCATATTGATGGAATATTTTTGAGGGACCAGGGGAGTTGTGGTAGGGCTTGAATAAGTTGATTGTATCCTTCTCACTACAAACTGATGCTCTGCTGTAATTGGTAAGTTGGACTATGTTGTCTTTGGAAGGAGTTCTCTGCAGATCCTAAAAAGCTGAAGAACACCCAGGCTGATGTCTTTCACATTGGTTCCTTTCCACGCTGTTACTTTTACAGACTGGCAAATGTTTTTCTGCTTAACTTTGATTCCTTCAAAAACTGGTACTAGGCATCACTGCATACGTGCTGCCATGCAATACCTCAGGTCATAGCCAAAGGTTAGAATTCAGTGGTCCCTTCTCATTCCTTAAATTAGTATACAACAACTGGAAACAAAAAACAGGGAAGAGATTTGCAGATGACTCTATCATAGGACAACAGCTATCTTTGCTAGGCTTGATCTACAGCCTATAGCAAACAATGGAAACCTTCCCAATACTTCTAGTGAGGTTTAGATCTCTTCCACAGTAATCTAAGTCTATGTGCAGTTGTCTTGCATCAGGATTCCGACAGCTGAGCTTCTCCTTTTCAGGTAATCTCCTGTTCTTTAGGTGTTCAAAGTTATAAGCTGAAAATTAACTTTTATAGGAAATAATCACCCCTGTCTTTAGGAAAACTTGGCTAGGATTCACTTTATTTGATGCAGATGCCTGAACGAGTGATGCTTGGCTTCCTTCAGGGCCAATACAGAGCTAAAAAATCACTTCTAGGGCATGACCTATCTGACCTACATAGATTTGTAGTTTTGAATGTGAGGAAGTGCAGGAAGAGCCTTTTTCTTTCAACTGAGTATCAAGGGATCCCAGCACAAATAGGTTTGATTTAGATTATCTGCTCTGTATGCATCTGTCCTTGATCAGATGATCCCACCCCAGGTGGCCTGAGCTGGACATAACAGGCAAACAACATTACTAGTCATTTCTGCAGAGTTACAAACTGTCTTCTTTTTTATTTTTTGCTTAAACAACATCTGTGGAATAAACAATGCAGTGTTTTCTCCCATTTATTACTGTGATATGAAGTCAGTGGCTTATGAAGACAAGGCTTAGCAATCTAAACAGAAATGGTTTATCAAGCCCTTACCTTTAGGGATAGCAATCTGACAGCCCAGGTCATAGTCCTGCTGCAGCTGATAAAAAGCCACTTCCTGTAGCCGAGCACGCTCCAGCTCCGAGAGACTTTGAACGGGAACTGATTTCAGCCGAACGCTGCGCCCTGACATGCTGTTCCAAGTGAAATCACCCTACAGGAAATCAAATGGAAAAATATGAAGCATCATATGGTATGCACAGTTTAATAAACATAACCATCTCTTCTGCTGCAAGGAAAAACAACACAGGTCCTCTTTTCTAAAAGGCCATTTTCTTGGACATCTCTAACCTTTCAAATATCTTTGTTTTCCTAAGACCAGCATTCCTTAAAAGGAGTAAAGACATGCAAAACAAAAAGTCAGTTCTGCCTGAAAACATTTAAGCAAGCATTGTTGCAAAAACACTAGGATTTCAGTAACCAAAAGCACAAAGCAGCAAAAAAAAAAAAAAGTCTGCTCTTCCCAGTTTGGTTTCTTTGTACAGTACTTGGTCATCACTTCACCCCTTCCCTGCACATTCAGTCAGACATACGGACCTTTACAAATCCATGGATAACAAGCATCTTATCTCCCCCAGTTTGCTAATCCCACTCCCCTCCTTATGATGTGACTGTGTTTAGACCAAGACTGACTAAACGATAAGCTGTTTCACATTTTTGAAAAGCCATTATAATGTATGTGTTACAATTTATACAATAAAACAACATGAGATATACTACATCTCTGTAAGGTACCAATTATGTTCGGAAATCAAGTCAAAAGCTTTAGATGTTTTATCTCCCACCTGTGATGACATATACAAAAAGCTATTCTCTTAGTTGGTATTTAGCTCAGGTGAGAGAAATAATCATCAGTCAAACAGAAGTGCAAGCACATAGGGAAGCTTAAAGACTGGCAATTAACTTCAAGCAAGAATTTCAGTATTCATCAAAGCATCATCAAACAGCGCATTTTTGCACTACAAGGAGAGAAAGAAGAATTTGTTTTCCATTCTAACTGTATTAAAAAATAAACATCAAACCTGTCAGTAGGTATAATTTAATATAGCTGTAAATAATGGAAGAACTCTGATTTACATCAGCTGAGGTTTAAAGACAAATCCACCAGCCTGCCCTTCATCACAACACTGCAGGGTTACAATTAACGAACTTCACTCTCATTGTAAATGATCATTTTTAGTTTAAACTTCAACATCCATACCTTCACTACATGCTCATTTTTCATTATCACTTATAATTCATCTGTTCTGCACAGGCATCTGGAGTCAAAGGATGCCCACTGACTTAAAAAGACATTGGCCGAAGCTCCTTACTATGAAGATCAGTAGAATTTTATTTGATTCAGCAGCTATGCATCCTATTGTATGGAAACACCTTTGTGCATGTGTTTCCATATATTGTGAACAAATATGTACCTATATACACACACCTTTGACTGCATGTGTATTCACATATACATGACAAGATCATTCACAAAAATGCAGCACCATCTAGCAATATAGATCAAAGGAACACCACACTGGAAACATTTTCTTATGATGCATGAAATATGTTTTAGTTCATCAAGGAGCTTTTTTTCCATAATATTTTTTGGAAGTCATTAGGCAACCATGATAGATGAAGCCGTTACTTCAATCTGAACAATTGTGTATCTGTACACACAATGAATGTACTGTGCTCAATATCTTTATGATATGTAAATTTACATGGATCACATATGCAAACTTTTGCACTACGCCAGGATTTGACTACTGGAATTTGTCCCTTTGGTTGTTTTGATTCATTTCTTGCTCTTCTACTGAACCATTGTTGACCAGCTAGCTTCAGTAGTTTCAAACTAAAGGTTTGCAAGGCAACACAAACCAAGATGACTACCTTAACTCAAGTGAAACCAAAGCAGCAAGACTCATATAAACCTAATTTGCAAAACTGCACGTAAATGTTTACATTTTTTAAAAAGCCGTTGTCATTTATAGTTAAAAGTGATCAAGAACAGAATCCACCACCAGACAATGTATACTAAGAAACTAATTCCTTTCCAGTCCTGATAATGGAGAAGAAAAAAAACTTTACAAGTACAGAAGCATGCAATTCAAACCTCATGAACTTATCATGTACAAAATGTTCTACAGTCAAGCTAGTACAAAGAGAGAAATGCAGGTCTTTAGGGTAGAGCTTGCAGGATTTTATCTATTTCTCTGAGATGAGCATTTTCATAAACAAAAATATCACTGATAGGCATTTAATGGTAGACATAACTAGGATATTTTAAGTTTGAAACAGGAATTGGAGGCATGAAGGATACTTGTTAGAAAATGATGAGGTAACAGCTTATTAAGACCGCAAATTTTTTAGGACATGTCCTGTTTCCTGCAGAGTACAAAACCAGAGGGGTACACGAGGCTTTTAGGAATTACCGCAAGTTAAATAAATACTTCTCAACTGGAATTTTGCATGGACATATGAATTATTGCTTTTTTTTGGATAAAAATTACCACAGGCAAATCTAACTCTGGAGGTAACCACATCCTCTGCCTCATCTCAGAGTTAGCTTTGTAACTGCAAGCAGAAAGCTGCACCATTGCAATGCCGCAGCTCAGTTGTTAGACCCAGCCACAAGGGTTTAACTCTGAGAGACAGTGCTTGCTAGCTCCGGGACAGCACAGCATCAATAGTCTGCTCCTGGGACCCTATAAGCCTCTTTGCTGAGCGCTGCTGCTTTACATGAGCAAATCAGCCAACTCTGCACTGGCTCAGGACTCCTACAGAGGCTAATTTTACCTTAATATGGGTGCACCGCATCTCTCCTTTTTTTTTT
>VXAL01005084.1:213128-223436 GCA_013399475.1 Chauna torquata | reverse complement strand
TTTTTTTTTTTTTTTAAAACAGGTCAAGGGTTTACAACCAAGCGAAAGAAAAAAGCCCCTGACAAGATTATGAAGACTGCTCCTTTCAACCAGGATTTTTATTCTGGCAGTCTGCAAGCTCCCAGAACATCCCCCAGCACTCACTGGCTTGGCTCTCGTTGGCTAAAAATGGTCGGATGCAAGCTCTACATCCTCGAACGCCAGGACGGATCGTTAAACAGCATGAAAGAATTTGGAATCACTCTGCCCAGTTTCTGTACATTACAGAAGGCATTCCTCTTTTACACTTGATGTGTTTGATAAAATCTCTGCTAGGTCACACTAACATAGGTTTTTACTATGCTAATGGAACACGAGTAATCAACTGAAATATTTTTGGAAGATCATGTGTTAGGGCCAGTGGAATCTCCTAATCTGCTCTAAGAAGTAAGACACTCAGCAAATGTTTCCTTGAAAAACTCTGTTTTATTTGGCAAATAAATATCGCAGTCTTCTATGAGCCAAAACACAATATTTTATATTTTAATCTATTCATAAACTCCTATGCTTTGTGGGACACAAGGTAACTTAAAAGCTTCATCTTCCTTCTAATGCACTGTAGAATTTTTATATACAGTCTGTAAATTACTGCAAAATCAACCACGTTTGGGAGAGGTCCAGAAAAGTCAATATCCCTTCGAGAAGGGGTACTAGTACACTTCCTTGAATCCCATCTGCCTAAAGCTATTCTTCGCTGTGTGGGACAACCAAAGGAGGGAAAGGGCAGGACAGACACAGAGAATGTTTTCTGTTTCTCTCTGCATGTGAGGAGGCACACTTCATCAGCCTCCTTCAACTAATAGCCTGACACTGCTCCTCGCAGAAGCTTAAGAGGAGAGGACGATTTTTAAGCATCAAGTCACAGTGACTTGTTTTTTGAAGTCCATGCCTTGCGTATGTGTTCAGACATACATACAAAGCTTTTTCTCTACTATTTAGACTGTAGGACTAGTTAGAACATTATCTGCAAATGGTTCCTTCATCACCAAGAAGAAAAATAAACAACAGAGAAGACTGTAAACAGAAATATTGCTCTAGGATAAAGTGATCAGCCCGATAGGACACAAACTGCTAATTGCAAGGGTGCTTTCATAATTGACTTTTACGAAACCTTAACCAGACTAAAAGCCTTCTCCAATTTCTTCTGCCAACCAGTCACTTCTTTTCCCTCACAAGTCTGCAGTTTCAACTGCATTTTTCTCTCTGGCCCTCCCACTAACATCTAGCATCTTTCCTCCACTGAACCGAGGAGTTCACTTATCGGGTAAGTAACTAAAATACCAGAGCAGATGACTCAGCAAAGGAGGTGAATGATTAACTGCATCTTGTGCCTTTGAAAAAATCTGTCCACTTTTCCCATATTTCTTGTCCACTGTCATAAGCACATTTTAACAAGATGCAGGCTGCAGTTCTACTGATATTCTTTCAAACAAATGTTTTCTTTAGGGGTTGGGTGTCCAGTGGCTCTGAAATAAACCCAAGCGGTACATCCCGACTTAAGTAACACTATGCGCTTAAATTACTCTTAAGCATGCGTAGGCTATTCTTGTGTACTCGACCTCTTTCCCCTGAGCCTCCAACACACAGTCCTTCAGTTGTCTGTTACCAAAGTCTTGTTCTTCTATCCTTCATACAGGACAGAAACTGGTTGACAAGTACTGCAAGGAATCCTGAATGTAGACACAATCCACTGGCCATTACCTCTTTTGCTCACTATGGAGTTTTAAGCCTTTGAGAGCAGGATCATGCACAGAGTGGGAAATAAGACGCACACACACACCCCCAAACACTTTTAGATAATACAGTATTCTAATGCAAGATGCAGAAAGCAATTTTTATCTTACTGCATTATTGTCAATGTTAATGACTTTAGTCTGTATTCATTTAGGTAAATACCATTATCAGATTAGTTGTTTACTTTTCATTAGTCTTTTGCTGAAATCCATTTGAAACCACTAAGATCAAAACCAATTATGCCTACGTGTTTTTCTCCTACCCTAGCAACATTTAGCCATGTGTTTATAGCTAGATATGTCTCTACCATTAAAGAGTTCAGTATTTTTGCACATGAAAAGATTACATTGCAAATAGCATGGCAAATATAGCACTATAATGTCTTAATTCTGTTTGCTTAATTACTTCTTTAAGCTTCATGAAACTGAGTGTAATTACTACTTTATAAACCTTTCACTTACACTGGCAATTTATTTCAACTCTCTCTAAAATTACTTCCAGACTCATCAGCCATAAACCCTCAGATTTTGACAGTTCATATTCCCCCAACACAATCTGGATGTCTGTGCACGTAAATCCCTCTCTTCCTCACCTCCTTGTGGTTGTTGTGGTTGCTGTTGGTGTGAACCAAGCCCTGCTCGGACATGACAGCCTTTCCCTCCAGCACAGCCGTGTTCCTTCACCTGAAGCCAGGGTACAGAGCAGTGCTCCCAGCAGGGCGAGAAGTAAGGAGAAGGGGGCATACACTACATTAAATACCCAGCATTACACACAGTTAAGGACCAAATGTCTAGTTCTTCACTAAAGCCATCCTCAGTGATTACCTCAGTTACCAAGAGTTAGGAAACAACTGGATGGCAGGGGTGTGCTATGGCCTGACTCCTTCTGCCAGCCCATCTCCAGATGCTTCTCCTAAGCCAGCACAGCTGGAGTGGCAGGCAGGGCATTGGTTTCCAGATCCCATTACAAACTAATGCAGCCTGGTCTACCCTGGCTTCTGCAAACACAGTGGGTGTCAGAACAGCACTTCCACAGGACTCCTGGTATGACAAAAGGAGACAAGCCTTTCAGATTACCAAAATGGCATCTCAGTAACCACATATGAAGGAGTGCAAAATTTACTGCATGACGCTGAAGCATTCAGATGAAGGATCTGAACATGGATGCACGAAGCATGGGGCCCCAACAACTAATCCTCATTAAGAAAGTCTGACTTCATTAGTGTCATTATCTAGGGCGACATCCTGTTCCCCATGAAATCAGTGGAAAAATTGTTAATATAATGTCTCCACTAGAAAGAGAGTAAGTACAGTCTGATGATCTTGTGTAGCAGTTCGGAGTCTTGCATTAAAGTTGGCTTATCTCAAGCTCTATTGTACTTATGCTTATTAAATAATGTATGTACAGAAAAAGCTATTAGTTTTGGCAAAAGATCACACTTCACAAAGCAGTGCTTTAGATATAAAAGCTATTTAATAGGAGTTAATATAACCATGGTATTGCTAAGGACAAACACTTCCTCACTCCTACCTGCATCCTGTCTTGTTCCCAAGGCTGTGGATCGTCAGCTGGAAATCAGGGTAGTCAGGACCTGTGCTCAGCACAGCAAGCCAGCCCCCGGGGTGCTGGCAGGCTGGAATTTCCCACAGGGCAGAGAGAGTGCATACCCCCTGCAGAAATACTTCATCTAGCAAGACCGCATTAGCCTGTGGCCAGGTAAGGAAACATATTTCAGAATACTACAACAGTAATTTCCATTTATCAGGGGAAAAAAAAAAGCCCTTCTAACTTTAGTCTAAGGATAAACAGGGAGCGGAAGAACGAGCATGTTTTCACAGCAGTATTAAAACTGCTAAAATAAAGGGAAAAATATTTCCTGTTCTTCTATGATCAACCTCTCCAAGTTTTCCAAATGCCTCAGGACACTATTTCATGTTTAGAATAGTTGAAAGCATTCTCTTCAAAAAAAAAAAAAAAACAAACCTGATGTACAACGCAGATGTATTTCATTCCTTTTCTGACATTAATGACTGATACAAAAAAGGGATTGCCGAGCAAAATATTCATCCCTAACATATCCACTCTGTACTGAACTTTTTACACATCCAGAACACCAACCTCCTTTAAAATGGATCAAAAAAACATGATCAGATTTTCAGAAAGTCTTACTTCAGTGCATATCAATATTTTCGGAGGAGTTTATCCAGAAGCATCACAATTAAAGCCAAAAGGGGCGGAATACTTTTGTGGAGGTACCAAAATGGAGACAGAACACCCTTAAAAAGCCTAGATCCAACTGTAACTGAAGTTTTGCTGGACTTCACATGAACAGACTTCTGTGTATTTTTGTCAATAAAAGAGAATTAAGCCATATTGTAATAGTCTGAATTTTGCTGCTGGTTGGAGTAGATGCACAGTCGTCATATGTGTGCAGTAACAAGCTACACTGCAGTAATTGTATCATCCTGACCAAAGTAATGGTCTATACTACAAAAAACAGTGTTTTCAGCAATCTCAGCACAACAGATGTGGGATAGCCTTGGTTGATTAAGAGAATAAAACTTATTCCTTTCATCAGTTCACATATTATATTTTGAGAGGTTAGTGTGATGTTTTTCTCAAGTGTAAAAACAGTTTCCTGCTTGACCAGGAATAATGTGAACTCTGCAAGCTAATGGCAGCTGACCCAAAATCAGATACAATAGCTTCATGAATACTATTTTTAGTGGCAAAGCTGCCTTAAATAGACCCTGCTCCAGCTTCTACTACCAACACAAACATGTTCCTGCTCAGTGTTTGCCTGCTTGCGAAGCTGCGCAACAAGCCATGGGCTCTGTCCATGTTCTTCCTCCGTCCCAAATCTCCCAAATCACTAAGTAGGTGGGCTTAGTCCTGAGAGCAATCTTTGCTTGATACTGCAGACTACGCAGCCTGAGGACATGCTGCAGACATCGATGCACTGCAGAACTTCCATTCATACCATACTCACAGAAGCATGCAAAGAATTGTTTAGGTTGGAAAAGGCCTTCTAGATCATCAAGCCCAATCATCACACTGACCTACGGAGTCCTCCCATCACTAAACCGTGCCCCTTAGTGCGACATCCACACGTCCCTTAAATACCTCCAGAGACGGGGACTCCATCGCTTCCCTGGGCAGCCCGTTCCAATGCCTGACCAGCATTCTGTTAAGCTCTTACTAAATGACTTCGAATTAGATTTTGAATATGAAATACTGCTCTTTCTCCTAAGCCTAACGACGCTGATGCTAAGCATATGAAAACATAAGGCCTAAACTACATACGAAATGCATTTAAGCAACTTGGATTAAACAAATATAAGCATACGTCCTATTTGTAGCTTTATTCGTGCTGAAGTACCATGATAACGCCCCGGTGAAGCAATAAGGAACAAAGCACCTTCTGCTTTCTGGCTTCTTTTAAACAGGATAAAGGAAAATTGCTGGGATCTCCGCTGTACTAGAAAAGTTAACAATTTCTGCATCCAGTAATAAGTATTAATTTGACTGCAGCAAATGCTTTGAACAGACTAGGAGTGGGATCTATTGCTATCATATTCAATATAAAAGGAAAAAAAAATCCTAACAATTTAGAGAGAAGTAAATGACCTACTATATGAAAGAAAGAATGTGCATGAGAGAGCACACACTGTCATTGCCAAACATTCAAAAATCATATCAACCTGAGTATTGTATACAAGGTTTAAAAAAATACATATATATATATTAGTTTACCTTCTGGATTTTGAGCTTTTAAGATACAGAGAGATTGCATTATCTGACTCAAGCATACAGCTAGAATCTCATTATGAAGCAAAATAAAATAATTCATTTTAAGACTCCAAGGACTGGGATTTGACTAACAGTAAAGCCTTTAATTCAACACAAAACCTTATTTGTATTGTTTCAAGTAGTCCAAAACAGTATTTTATATAAACTCTGACATTACTTAAAGAAAGGATTTTTTGGTCTAAGGAAAATGAGATTTGTAGCACACATGGAAAGCAGCCACTCAGATTACCTATGTACCAGGTCTGGTTGGAAAGCAATGCTACTTGCTTGGGAAGGTTGATTTAGGCGATGGGAACAAAATACAAGACACCTCCAGATATTTATATTTAGAACCACAAGAGCAAGAGCTCTCGGTTATTGAGGTACGATAGAGAGAACTCAGGACCAAGCCTGTACCAGCTGCCTTAAAGTATGAGCTGGACCAAGGCTTCACCCCATCCCCAGCCAGTGCCCTCATCAGGAGGCTACTGAGTGCTCCAGAACTTGCTCCTGCTGCCCGGTAGATACTGCTGGGTCTCTTCAGAGCGACTTGCAAAGCTCATCAGGTGAATGAATGGCCACTCTCAGAGCTAACGTGGGCACATCCAACGGTGACCACCCTCTCACCCCACACTGCTGCTCACACAGAGGATATTATTTCACCGACGTTTGTCACCATGTACAAGTGAACTACCCACTCAAATACAGTGGGTAGTTCAAAAATAGCTTAAGTTACTCAGGTTATTGTGCCACTATTAGCTACTGGATCAGCTTCTAACCTGTGATGAAATAAAGGTGCTGTATGAGCCCTTTTCATATTTAAGGGAGTTTTCTTCGAATCATGAGTTTGTATCAACACCAGTTCAGGTGCTAGTGACACAGAGTACTTCAATATGAAATATAAATACTGCCAAGAGGCAGTATGCATGCCTCTTGGAGGCAAGCACAGGAGCATTTCAAACATGTAGAAAGCAAGCAATTAGCTTTTAGAGATTAGGAGGTTTTGCTTCATTTGCTACATAATCACTCCATATTTTCACTTTAGTTTCATCTCTCTCACACTTGAACTATGTTTACATATGCAAACACTACCCTGTCCTACACGCACACCTCAGGCACCCTGGCAAAAGTCTGCACCAATAAATCAGCTGCAATGCTTTGGCAATCTACACCCATCTACTGGAATTGTCGGTTCTGTTTTTTTGTTTTGTTTGTTTGTTTGTTAAGATCTGGGATATCAAATTCCCACCCACATCGGCAGCTGTTCTGGTGTTTCCATTGCTCTCTTAAAGACCCTGCACAGATAATTCTCTATGGAAAAGTTCAGAAAGTACAGAAAATTCAGAAAGTCTAATAATTAGGAAACTATTGTGAGCACAAAGAGGTGGCTCTGCACTCACTAGCACTGCCATTAATTTTAATCAACGTAATTACTTTTCCTTTGTATTCTATGTATTGAAACAGTGCGTGTTCTCTTCTTCAATACACAGCAAAGGTCACTACCTCAGCTTGTTGAGAGGCACTGCTGCAGCATTTCTTATAAAAAATACCATGTTTGCACACATGTATCTGTTGATTTGCCATTAAATTAAATATCAAGCAAGAGTCTTAAATGTTTTTAAGAAACCACCTCAAACTGCTCTGAGTGAATATATAGCTATAAGTCAGATTGATGGATCAGTGTGTATACCTGGAAAGACCACTAAGAAGCACGTTCATGCTCTCTCCATTGTCGTGGAGGCTCGTTAAAAATGTGGCATTCCAAAGCAAGAAATGTAAAATGAATCCACGCAAATAAAGCCACTGAGCTGCAACATCAGTTCCCGGGAGAAAGGTGCATTTTGTAAACTGCCCCTCCAGCCTGAGGTACCCCAAGTTCAAACTGTGCGCCTGCCAGAGAGTCTGCGATTTCCTTCTTTGTTTTTAAGCAGCACATTTATTTTGGACAGAGAGAGGGAAAAATAGCCCATAAAGTTCCCACTGTTATGAAAAACAGAAACAATTGCTAGAGTTACGAGCTCCTCACGGACTGAGCCAGAAGATGAACTGCTCTTATGCTCCACTTAGTTCTGTGCAGCTAACTGAAACTTAGAAATCCAGCAACACCACAGTCATGTCCATAAAACCTGACGCTTACAGAAACTTGTTATTTGCCAAACTGAACCAATGCAGCTGTAACTGTCATGCCATCAGCTTTCAAGAAGCCTTTCTCTCCAGTATATTTTGCTCGCAGCTGCCTGGTTTACAGAGTCTTCACACACATAGAATACAGAAATGATAAACGTAGCATCACAGACTTTGAAGCAAGCCACCACCTGACGATGCCACTCAAATACAAACCAGCGTAATCATGCAGTTTGGTTTAAAAATGTAATGCCACTTCTCGTTCCACGGTTTCACTTCTCTTAGTCTAACTATGAAAGCATGTGAGGCCATGAAACTCGTCTCAAAATAAACAGTATCTGAGGGCTCTCCATTTGTTGATGGAACTCCAGAGCCTAGCAAGTGGTAGGTAGTGCCAGTCCTCTCCCCAGAGTCAAAGCTGTTCTGTTTTCTCTGAATTTCACTAAAGCACCAAAAAAATTAAAACAGAAATCACCACGAACACCACATTCAGCATATATTCTCCATCCCACTTCTCTCTACCACACCATGTACAAGATTATTTGGTTTCCTTACCCATTAACTAAGTTCTCTTGCCTCTTCAGTGTCCTTCAGTACTTGACCAAACCAGATTTGAATTATGAGTTTGAATCCAACTATGACTTTTTGTAAAATAAGATTAAGGTAAGAACAATGTAGTTGTCCTGAAAAACCATACTGAGTGTCTGAGAAAGAGCCCAGCTGGAGCAGCCACGACTCCCTGGATACCTCTGGCTGCCAGAGGCTTCTACTGTCATGAATCTTAGGGGGAAATTTTGATCTTTTCGTTTCCCTTCCTGGAAGCAAGCTGGGAGTCCAGCACAGCCGAGAGCCGTGTCACACAGCGCCTGTGCGACAGAGGCAGACTAGTTGCAACTGACTTCCCTGCTTCTTATTCCAGAGGAATTGTTTCGAGCAAGTATAAGGAGTGGTTAGGAAGGGGCATGTCTCCCCTCAAAAATCCCTCTTCCACATGGCTGTGCAAACTCAGAACTGACTGTAACTGCGCAAGCTTCCCCTATTAGGAATAGCTGAAGGAATGCTGGAAGCAGCTGCTGCTATTCCTTGGAGCACAGTGAGCAGCATTTGGTGTTTTCTGTCTGACCTTCTCAAACAGTTAGTTTGCAGCTTTTTTAAACACCTTTTAAAACTTTCTGCTCAAACAAGCAAAGCAGCTATATTTATAACACTGCTTTGACAAGAGCAAGGCAGAGGCTATTTTACACAATTTGCTAGGAAAAAAAAAAAAACACCTTGATAAAGGCACTGCTTCATAAATAATGTCTTTCATGTTCACAGTCCCCATATACAATGCTGTCATCTATAGTGCGTGGGCAGGAAGTGTAGGCAATTTGTGAAAAACAAACACTGAATCACCAATGACTTCGACTGCAGTTCTGCACTACATGGCATTTCAACAAACAACCACGCAGAGTGACAACTCTGTTTCTCAGTTGATACCACTTAGCACTCCATCAGATTGCTCACCGAAGAGAAGCCACAGGCTATACGTGATGGCGACGGCAAGGGAGATCACAATTTTTTTCCCTTAGATCCACCCAGATGCTTTGTTCACCGCTACGCCTAGATGAGCTGAGCAGCCGCTGGCCTGCCCGAGGATCCAGCAGCCAGGGGTCTGAAGCACGTGCTGGACGTTCCTGGCTGGATGTGGTGGCCACCACTGCTGCCTGGTATCACCACATGCGGACATCAGATGACTCTAATCTCAAAGCCTCACCCAAAGCCCACGGAAGTCAATGTGCAGGTCTCAGCATTTTCAGGGCCTCTTAGATTAGACATCACATCCTCAAACCACAAAGCTCCTCACCTTCATTTTCAGTCTTGTCACACTACCCACGGCAGAGTGGTGCTAAGAACAGCCAGGGTGTCACAATGAAGCAGGGTACCGTAAAAGATTTCCAAAGAAAAACTGTCCTAGTGACTAACCTTCTCAGACAAGTACTGTCAGTGGTTGTGCTTACATCCCAACACAAACCGAGGAGGTTGCTGAAGCTGAATTTATCCCTCCTCTTCAAAATGCTATAGCCAGAGATCAGCATCCTGCTAATCATCTAGTAATTACGCTGTGCATTTATGGTACTTGACATCTTTCTTGAAAAACAAGTTTCTTCAGCCCATACATCTCTTGTGTTATTATTCTTTATATTTCCTCTTAGGAACCAAATTCTGTTATTTGCATAACTGGAAATGGGGATACACTCATTCAGAAACTCACTCGCTCAAGCCATGTGAAGACGGAACTGACATCTCCTGGCTCTGCAAACAAGCAATCTAAAAATCCCCAACCTTTTCTGGTGGCCTGCAGGAAGACAAAATAGAGTAGCTGTGAAGAATCCAGTTAGCCTGTCCCCCTTGTATTTATGAGGTCCTGTCATGGTTTTGGCTGGGATAGAGTTAATTTTCTTCGCAGAGGCTCATACAGTGCTGTGTTTCGGATTTTTTGATGAAAATAGTGGCGATGTTTTTGGTTGTTGCAGAGCAGTATTTACATAGAGCCAAGGACTTTTTTTTTTTTTTGCTTCTTGTGCTGCCCTGTCAGCGAGGAGGCTGGGGGTGCACAAGGAGCTGGGAGGAGATATAGCC